>JAVQJD010013776.1:0-15651 GCA_036023655.1 Nannoperca australis
GCTCTCCTCAGGCGGACTCCAAAACAGCCTCTCTCGTTAACTGACGGCATGTTGCCAAGCTGTCACTCCGATCAAAACTGGCCAATAGAAACGTCTTTCAGTGTAGGTCCCGCCCACGGCATAAAGCGGAACCGGAAGCACAACTTTTAGATTCGCAAGCAAAAGTTTTAGATTCGCAAGCAAAATTTTAGGGTTTGAAAGCAAAACGTTAGAGTTTGCAAGCAAAATTGTGGAAAGTTTCTCTCTCAAACCATTTTTTTGACTGCTTTAAAAAGAAACAAAATTCTCTCCATAGAAAACACCCTTGTTGATAAAAGCTGAACTGTCACCATGGCCCAGTAAAAGTGGGAGAGGTAGCGCCATTCTGTTGCTGCAAGCCATCTAATAATGAGACATCACTCCATCAGGGGTGGTCTGTTATGACAACTACCAGAGGCATTCTGTGTGTTTTTATTTGTTTATGTACAACACTGTGTGTGTGTGTGTGTGTGTGTGTGTGTGTGTATATATATATATATATATATATATATATATATATATATATATTTGGACACTCATGGCCCAAAGCAACCACTGAATAATGCAAATTTCTAGGATTTTCTTTTAAGACCTACAGTACATTCATCATGATGGACATGAAAATATGAGAGAAAAATAATTACCGCAGTTCTTTGTGACACAATCACCAGGAAGATTGCATATATTGTACAATATTAAAATGTAATGGAAAAATAAAGGATCCGCTGCCGTTCATCAATGTGAACAGTCTCTGTCGACATGCCTGAGCGTACTGATAGTATTAACATTGTGTCTGTTATGTAAATTATAACAGCATTCATTTCTATACAATATTAGATTGTGTCAATTGGATACCATATTTGTTATTTGATCATATTAATAGCATCCAATAACACAACTACACATGTCTGCTTGACTTGCGTGAGTTGCTATAACCCTGCTGTGTATTATCGGATGGATTTTATTGAGTTGGACCATCCACTTTAAAGCAAGCTTTTTACATTCACAGGTCACCATGTGTGCGTGTGTGTCTTAACCAGCTGTATGTATGGCAGGTATTTGCGTGTCTAAGAGTGGTATGGTATAAAAAGACTCATAAAATATATAACACAGCCCATCTTGCGGATTTTCCGATTGGAAACAGACACATTCAACATGCACCCACACACTGCTATCCTACTTTTAAGCAGCAGGTTTTAGAAGTGGTCCTTTAAACAGTTTCAGTCAGTTGTACTGCATCTCTGTTAAATCTGTTCTTTCCCTCCATGACATGACATGACTCATTTAGTCCCAGTGTTTCTCTAAAGACACATTATTAACACTACTATTGCATGTAATACAGAACTTCTTAGTCAATGGAAAAAAATATTTACAATACAACAGATTTCGGAGATTAAGAATTATTACATGTGGCAAAGCGTTATTTTTAATTAACTTCTGTACAAACTCAGTCAAATGAATAGGATATGAAAACCTTGTTTTTAGGATTTTAAGGTTGATGAATACATTTGACTAATGCATGTGTATTTCACAGTTAATTTGTTATGAATGTGCCCTAAAGTATTAACTTCATGCTGTACAACGCTCAAGATGTCCAGTCTCACTGTTTGCTTAGTTGTTCTCCATGCTGGACAATATTAATTTGAATGAATATATTTCCACATACAGTACATGATAATGACAATATTGCAATTGTATGCACAATCACACAAGGTCATCTAACTGATGGTAACAGCAAAGAACTCTGTTCTACTTTTATTCATCTAAACTCTTCATATTTTAAAAATAAGGTTTTAATTACAATTCGCTAGAAACCATTCATTTTGACAACAAATGTTTGCCACACATAACACAATGTGATCACATCATCATGATACACATCAACTCAAAGTCAGTAAACAATTATATTGATAGATTATGTAAAGTGCCTACTTTCTGACCTTTGCAGTATAACTCAGACTGCAACACTCCTTTCCATTCAACTTGTCTTGAAGTCCCCCCTCTCTATATATATATATCTCCAGTTCAGAGGCTCCACAGATCTGCCGACTGTTTGCTCTCTCACAGCATTTCACGTTGTTCATGTTTCATGATGATGTCACCAAGACTCATTTTACTGGTCTAGCAAAGTGCCTGGCATCAACAGAATGAACACAGCATTCTCTCTTACACAATGGATTCCCCCGAACTCACCAAACTCCCATAATGACCAAGTCTCTCAATCCATGGTTGTGGTTGATGTTTGGCTTGCACTGTTGCTGATATTGCCCCCTCCTCCTGCTCTCTCCTTTCAAGTCCACCCAAATGACAAAGTGAAAACAGCAACAAAAACACAAACAAAAACCTCCCCCAAGCTCATGCACGCACAGCCAAACCTGACATTCTAATTAGTTTTAAAAGTAATTGCTTGAAATGATTAGTTGAGTTGGGCCACTTTCCCCTGTTACCTCTGAATTGGAAATATAATTGCGGCGGACAGTAATTGGCCAGCCATAGACTGTTGGTTATTGTAGTCTGTTGTGGCCGGCTGCATCATTACCAACTCTTGGACGCGGTTCAGCTTTTGAACTACAGTGACCGAAGAAGAACACAAACACACACGCACGCAATGCTCTGCTTCCCCATGCCAGCTCTCCATCACCACTCGGGCCCATTCCACCGTTTCAAGGATCTAAGTTGTTTTCTGCCGTGACCTCTCTTTTTTCTTTCTTTCTCTTCTCCCTTTCGTTGCCCCTGCCCTACTCTACCTTAGGGGCAAATGGACTGCTTGTTGAGAGAAAGGGAAGCTGCAAGCTCTAATCCGGAGAGGAGAATCTTCAGCTTGTCGCTAGAAAATGGGGGAGTAGAGAGAAAAATTGTATAGGAATAAGAGAGGGGACTCGAGTGGATAGTAAGTTGTCAGCAGATTTAGCAGGACAGTAAGTTTGTTTCATGCTTTCATCCTTTCTCACACCAATCAATCCCTAAATCGACTTATAGCACAGAAAGTCAGGATGTAGCTCTTTGAATTATCCACGTTGTAGGCCCACAGACTCATCCATGCCTTTCATGTATAATAATTGCTACGTCTTTTGTTTGCATATCTACACTTGGATCACTGTCTGTGTTGTGTGCGTTTCTTTGTGTTTGCTCTCTCTGTTATTGCCCGGATCAGTCTGCATCTGTTTACGTTTGTTGTGCAGAGTTTCCTTTGCTAAATTGTCTGGAAGCCGAACAGTCCCCATCAGTAAACCAGGCAGAAAGGGCTGCGTATCCCGCTATAGGATCCAGGACATGCCGGGGGGGGACCACACACAGACACACACACACACAGTGCAGTGTACCTTAATCCTTCTGACTCACAAGCACACACAACTGACTAATTGACTGACCATCAGACAGAAAGACAGACACACAGTTTAGTTTGCTTCAGGATTGCAGCCATTAGACTTAAGATCATGCTAATGACACATCTTTTGTGACAAATCAGGACAAACTTGAGACAAACGTTTATCTTATTAATGTGGGTCTTTTCCAAAGGTGACAAACACATTTCCTAAATAGACTGAAGTGACGGGGGAAACGCCGCGCCTTCACTTCCTGCTTTATATCGACAACAGAAAACACTACAAGAGAGCGCTCCTAACTGCAAATGTGTATCTGCCAATTACTCTCTCCCTCTCTCTATTAAGCAAAGGGGGATATAGGTCAGGCCTGTCAGACTAAGGCTTCTGTCACCCCCCCCCCCTTCCCGCCCTTCACTCTGTGCATCACTCCTTGCCTGAGGATAGAGGTCCCATAGCTTTCCATTAGGACTCTCTGTGAGTGTACTGTATGTACAGCAGAGTCCCCCAACCCCCCCACCCCATGCACACACACACATTCCCACCCACCCGCACCATTAGAGGAAAGAAGCACAAATAGTGTTGACTGCCTTTAGGGGGGGGAAACACCATGCCGAAGGCAGGCTAATGTTCCTCAGCTTCATTCTTCTATTGACTTCATTCACACAATACGAGCAAAAATATAGTATAAGTGTTACTTTTGAAGTTCATAGTCTCACTTCTTTACTGAAATCCAGCAAAAGTTAAGTTTTGCCTTCTAAATAGTCTTTGTGTTGTTGATTTTTTCCTCTTCCTCTTTGATTAGTGGACTGTGAGTATTGACAGCGTGGTGTGTGTGATCATCACAACAAACTGACAGTAGGGAGCTCGATAGCCGTCCTACCAAGCCTCCAATACCATCTGTCTTGTATGGATCTCTGGAGGTTGACGCCTGTTGGCTTGGGAGATGCACACACCACAAGCCTCAAGGGCTGGCAGAACAGAGTTGGAGGAGGTGTATCTGCCTCAATTGAAGCTGTTCAGTCATCTTCACACACAGAATAGGGACTGGTAGAGTATCCCCACTCCTTCCCATGCTCTCTTTCTCTGTTTTTCTCTCCCTCTCTCTCATACACACAGAAGAGCTAGTGATCAAACGGGACTGTGATGTCTTAATTAAGAAGTACTAAGAGGCTTGATTAAAAGGAGAGAATGAAAAGATCTGTCAATGAAAGGAGCAATTCCCTTATCAGCTTGCAGCAACACAAGTGGATGGGAGAGGAGGGAGTGTGAAGAAAAAGTGGAACAAGAAAAACAGAACAGAAAAAAATCTAGAGAGGAGGAGGAGAACTTAAACATGATTGAATTCACGCAGCAGTGTGATTGATATGGCTTCAACTTAGTTAAAGTATCTGACAAGCAAAAGTCGAGTTTGTTAGGCTAAGCAAGTTTTCATTAGTGACCTCCTGCTGCTGGTGTGTGTTTTGGATGGAGATATGTTTGTTTGCAGACAGCACTAGGAGAGACATCTGGCTGTCAGAGTAATGCAGCAGCGTTACTTTTGGGTCATGTTCTCTACCATGGATATGAAAACAAACAAACCAGGCCATTACCAGTGACGGACCGTTCTCTTACTCTCTTTACCCATACCTCCCGCTCTCCTCTTTCGCATCTCTGCACTTTAAAAAGATTCAATTAACCTGAAATGAACTAAGGAATCAAGCAAACATATACTGTCTGTCTTCCTGTCTCTGCTCCATATTCAACTATTCTCCACTCTAGTTCCCTCTTGTCCCTTCTGCCCCCTCCATTTATTTCTCATCTTCCTCTTGCCTAACTCCGTTATTTTGTTTGTGCAACCGTTATAGGAAATACAGTAGGAAGGGCAAGTATGTTGACCCCATGCTAAGTTAAATAATAATAATAATAATAATAAAAAACATCATCATCCTTTCAAAGCAATACAATGATGAAAATGTTTATTTCAAAGGGAATTCTGTTATGCAGTAAAAAAAATGAAGGGCCAAACGTGGTAATAAAACTAATCAAATCATCTCTGAATATCAAAAGATTTAATAATCGTTTCACAAAAATCTGGTAATTTTGCTTTGTTTTTAACTCGTTGCTGTGGCCCTTGGTAAACGTATGAAAACAAGCCCAAGACAATAAACCTACAGCCACTCTTCATTAACTTCATAATGAGCACTTTATCAGGGTAATTTGCTGTGTTAATTTAGTCACTTCATGCAATAGGATAATTGCAGTAGTTAAGAGACACCCTTGTCTTAAAATGCTCATAGACACACTGTGGCAAATGAGCAACAAAGGGGTTTGTAACGACTGATTTGCCACGGGATTTGGACACCAGGTACGACATAAATGCTATTTAACTACATCAGGAGTTATTGCCAAATGCAAAATGGCATAGAATGTGAAGAAGTGCCACACTTTAGAAATCTGTAGCCCAAACAAAGCAATCTGAATTCAAATTAAAAGAACTTTTGTTAACAGTTATTTCAGTGTAATGGATTTCCATTGCATAGACCATGAACTTTAAGGGAAAGTTGATCGCCTGTCATGTGGCTGTCCTCTCAGCGTTGAAATACATCCTTCAGTGCATGCAATATTGGCCAAGAAAGCTGTTTTCTTTTGCTGCAAAAGTGGTTGTTCTTCCAGCACCGCTGCCATCATAGTGACGTAGATGGAGGCACGGAGGAACTACAGGCTATTTCATCTTGGCTTTCTAGTCCCAGCCTGTGGAGAGCCAGGGGGTGTGCTGCCGCTCAAAAACAAAACTTGTTCTCTTAGCTTGTTAACTAGCTACGTTTCAAACAAATGATATCCCAAAATAGGAGTCCAGAGGATGTTATGGACGAGGACACATTTACAGGGGTGTTTTTGCTAACTTGGATATTCAGCCGTATTTATTCTAGGCAGAAGAAGAGATGCAGAGGAGAGACAGAGGTGCGGCTGGCGGGGATTCAAACCTTGCCTTTGTTCAAATTGGCCCAAAATGACAACAGAAACTGAATCATTCTGCTGCAATCAATGTCGGTGTGGGTCATCTTTGTTGGATGTTGTCGCCGACACCAACACCGGGAGCCTGTGTGTGAGTTACTATGAATAAAAGTTTGAATCATATGGACAGAGGTGTGCTGGAGAACTTCTTTATGATCGCAAAGATAAACTGGAAAAAACAACCAATACCAGCAAGGCTGAGAATTTAATTGAGTGATCATTTTTGGGACCTAACGCTATGTTTTGGTCAACAAAAGAATGGCTATAGGCTAAGCTAGGCTGGTCCCACAGGCTGGGTCGATGTTGGACTAATGTTTTAATATAGAGGGACAGTCAGGAGAAACTGTGTAAATGTTAAACCTCTTTTGAAGCCAACGAAATAACGAGAAAAGTAGGTTGAATACCGGTAACTTTATACTGCAGCACCAGCTTAGCTAGCGGTAGCTTTGTTGAGCCTGTTTGGCTCCTTGCTGGTGTGTGTGTGTGTGTGTATGTATGTATGTATGTGTTGCTATTGTGTCTAATAGACATGCCCTGACTGTAATGTTATAGATACGTGTGAAAAACAAATGGTCAAACTGCAGCAATTTGTTGGCTTGGCAATGTTGTGTAACTTTAATTAACAGCAGCTAACTTGCTCAGAGGGGTTAGAAGCTTGCGCGCAATGCATCCCGGGACATGTAGGTACTGCCGGTACGGCTCAGCAAGCAGGACAACTCAGTTTAACACAGAAGTCACTGAGGAATGTATTGCTTCAATTAACGCCATTTAACATCAACACTGAGTGGACAGCCACATGACAGGTGGTGAATTTACCCTTTAAAGAAGTGAATTTGCTCTTTAGAAATAAATGAAACAGATTTTACACATCAAAGTGTGTTAACAGGTTTTGGATACTACAACTGCATATATAAAAAAAGTAGTTTAAAGCCTTTTGTGAATCCAGAGGGAGCTGCATGAAGAATTGCGTCGGTTGGGTCTGAGTTAGAAAATGAAGACAATTTGTTGGTGCGGAGTTAAAAAGAAGTGAGCTCACCAGATGCTCCTCATCTCTGCTTGAGGCTAGAGGTTCGATGGTACACTTGACGCTACTAACATAAAACACCCAAACCTCCGCCAAAATTGGTGGGTGAGTTCACAGCACTTTGAATTGCATCCGTGTATGAAAGGTGCTATATAAATAAACTTGCCTTGCCTTGCACTGTGGGTAATGTAGACACTAGGATTACAACAAGGAAGAAGAATGCATGGAATAAATATAATAATTCTGGTTCCTTTGAAATAAAGCTTTCCATCAGTGCAGAGTGCAATTTTAAATTGGTGGAGTACTCCTTTAAAGTTTTAGAAATTGGCTTGGCACAAACAAGCAAGAAGGATTGTGAATAATTAGCTTTTTACTTTGCCATTTATTTACACAACATATTGAAAATGCTCAAATATTTGATCTCAAATCATACAGAAAACTGAATGAGTTTGCTGTCTCACAGGTATTACTCATATCAAATATCTTGAATATCTTGAACTATGTAATCAATCTTCTTGCCCATACAGATATCAGATATTGAACATATTTCAGATATACAGCTACATACTATGGCAACATAATGACAATACACTTCTGTCCCTCTCCTCTCTTACACAGGCAGCAGACACACCTCAGCCCTGCTGACAGCCCACAGCCTGACTCTGTGGTGCTGCATAGCTCAGCACAGCTGTCTGTTGTCCGTTTCTTCCAATCTCTATCTCTTCCTGCCTCACTCCCAGCTTTGTGCCCACTCAGCATGATAATGATATACACCTCTGCCCGGTCATCTCTTTGAAACTCTGGTCTCCTGACACAACTCAAAGTATGGCAGTGAGAACAACATATACTTGTATACTTCAAGTAATATGCAGCTCAAATGTTGGTGGAGTTTGGTCAGGCATAATTGTGAGAAAAACCACTTGAGGGTACACTGACCTCTCTAAAAAAACAAGACAGAGATACATGTACTAAACCAGAGGTGGTGTGAATCCGCAATCTTCAGCTTGTTAACTTTATTTAAATCACTACTATCATCCACTACAGTTTGAGTTACATTAGTAAATAGCCAGAGCTCCCTCTATGGGGCAGTATCTTTAAAGAGACATGCTAAGATTACTTGTGTCAGCATTTCAGCTGAACACTGGCACCGTGTTGACACGCAGCAGATGAATATTAAACCTTGAGAAACAAAGATGTGCTTCAAGCAAAACTCTGCATAAATATTTTTTATATGCACGCACGCACACACACACACACACACACACACACACACACACACACACACACACTCATACAATCTTGAGCGTCCCTCCCAGCAGGCACAATCACACTCAGGCAGATAATTCAGTGTCACAGGGAACCTTGTCTCTGACCCTCTAGCCCCCTCCAGACAGGGGAAGCAGCTGGACAGGGACCCACGGCTGCCTCGAACTCACTTCCCCTGGGGAGCTCGAAGGAGAAGAGTCCCTCTCTGCCTCGGAGAATGACCAGCTGAGCTTCCACGGCTCAGTATGTGAATGTGCTGTTATGTTCCTGTATCCAGGAAGGTCTGAGCAGGATGGGCAGGCCTTACAAACATGCAGCAGTGCAGGGCTTTTTATGAGAGTCAGCAGGCTGATGAAAAATATATCACAACCAGCATAGTTTTTCCTTCTAGTCAGATTTCTGTAAAGTTGCCACTTTTACTTTTACTTTTACGAAGTCACTATGGTCTGCTTTAGGCTCTGTAGTGACAGAGAACACTGTGTTTTCTGTGTGTGCTTGAGTTTGAATCTTACCTGCTGTTTAGAGGTGGAAACGGCATTATTTGGCCTAATTTATTTTATCTTCCGTTTTATTCATATTTTGGGTTTAATTATTTTGGATAGACAATGATGTGCAACCAATGCTCCGCTCCACACTCTTTGTTCAGTATTCGTTCCCGTTCTAAGTCCTGTTAGAAATTTCGTTAAACACATATATGACCAAGAAATCAGGTTTCTTGAACAGAAACCTACAGTAGCTGTGTTTACAGGTACTATCTTAATCCTTTACCCCAATAACAGAAACCACGTTTATATGACGTTTGGCTGCTACAGAAAGTTGGCAGTAACGCTGCGTCTTAAGTGCATGTAACATACAGAGTGTGAGACTCAGGTTTGGTTCCCCACACACACACACACAAACACAAACACAATGTATTCAGTGGTGAGCATGGCCCTTACTAAGTGCTTATTAATATTGTATGGTTAAATGGGAAATGTTAACGTTTTTTCAATTGCTTTGGCAGACTAATGAAATATTAAACAAAATGAGAGCTTTTGTTTTACCATAATACTAAGAAAGGGCAAACACGAAATTAATAACATCTTTTTAAAGGGAATGAGACATGTCTTTACTGAGGCCATAGTATGTGGAAATAGACAGCTTTGAATCCCTGTTTAAAGCACATGTACAAACATCCTGCAAATATGTGGTTTAGGTACATTTCAGAACCAATAAATGAAAGTCGCCATCCCAATATATGTACTGCTAGGTAAGATTTGGTCTTTAATTTGTTGATTTGAAACTGAAGTATATGCGTCTTATTGCTGAATTAGCACAATCCCCAACATAAACCTTGTGCATATCATCTTTGCCTCTGCCCACTCTCTGCCATTAGCAGTTCCACAGAGACGCAGCTTTACTCACAGCTCACGCAATGCTGATCCTTCAGTGCTGCACAGCTACAGCCAACGCAATGTAAGCCCCAGATGAAAAGGCTTTGTCAGTTATAAAACAATTAATCTAGAGTTGAAGCATGTATGATTGCACAGTGCCCCCCCCCAAAAAAAAAACCCCAAAAAGCTTTAAAATACTGGGCTTGAGTCTGATTAAAACAGCATGATTAAAGAATAACCACTTTTTAAATTGAAATGTTTAATAAATATCAGCTTTATTCAAAAATGATTGAAAACAAAGTCACATACGGTAAAAACAATGAATGAGTGAATGAGTCAATCTGAGTCTGAGTCACTCTGAGTTTTAATGATCCGTCTGGTTGGGCTTTCATTGAGGGTCCCAAAACTATGCGGCGGCCAGAGCTGTATAGGACAAAGGATATAGAGAAATACTGGGTTAAAAGAGAGACTCACAAAATTAAGGACTTCTAACCATTATGTACATATTATGTACATTTTATCGCACTTCTTGCCCACATTTGCTAATATGGCTTTTAATGATGTGTTTGACTTCATAGAAGACCTTGTTATTTCATCAGCTGTCGTAATAGGGCCTCCAGTGGAGTGCCGCTGTCCAATCAGATGGACAGAAGGTTGGCTGACCTGTTTCCAGGGTCGTGGTTGCTATGACATCCAGTGACATGACAACACAGCAGAATGAAAAGCTAGACAATATGTTGTCCAGGCTTTGGTCAATCAGACACACTTGCTTTGAACTTTCAACTGACTCACGTCTCTGTATTGTGCTTAATATGACAATACTGGACTATTAAAAAAAAAAAAGGAAAAAGAAAAACATAGATGGCTTGGCCCTAACACTGTTAGAACCCATACATAATTTTGCAAGAGAACACATTGCTTATAAAAACAAAACATGACAACATACAGTACACCTACTGTTACCTTTAAGCAAACACGCCCTCGGATGAGGGCATAGGGAATTGGGCCATAGCTCCTTGAGTCAGTGGAATTCCTAAGGTTATCCCCTTCCAGCCATACATGGCCTTTTGGAACCTAAAAACATCAACACACATGGAAAGAGCGAAAATGATTAAGAGGTTGACTCTTTTACCCCACAACAAAAGGAAAGCAAATCTCTGACATTGCAGCACTACTTAACTTTAACATAAAAAGTGGGTTGACCTATAATGTAGTGAGAATCTACCTTAACCCCACCCCCCTACCCCCAGCAACTCACATAAGCCATCCCTCCCTCCTCAGCCTCTCCTAACGTCAACCTGCCTGTCCCTCTTTAACCCCGAACCGTCTTAGGAGAGGGGTCATGGGTAACGGGCAGGGTCGGGAGGGATTTAGAAGAACTTCAAACGGGGTCATTAGGCTGTTGGCTGAGATCTGCGCCCCTCTTACCCAGAGAGGGCAAAGCAAGAGAGGGGCCCGAGATAGCTGGGCAGAGAGAAAGAGAGGCAGAGAGGGAAAGAGGGAGCTAGTGAGGGCTAAGCTGCGGCTAGCAGCAGTGTCCAAGGGTCTGCACCGCGGTCCGACCTGCCAGTGGGGCGGTCATCCAAGCGGGCTCTAATTCACAGTGACACCAATTATGATTAATCTCATCACTTTAGGAGAGTAGGCTTGTCAAGGCCCTAATTAAGTGCGCTGTCCCCCCTATATGTGCAGACAGGATCAACAACACATTATATTGTCATAATGGGCATCACAATCCCCGAGTCTATTTTTGTGTTGCCTAACTTTTTAACGGCAAAAGTCCTCTGGAGGAAAGAGAATAACATGAAGAAAGAAACAGAATATTGTCCACACCGAGGTGACGTCACGCCTTCGCCTCTGCTCGTATTCCTTACTCCTACATCACCCAGCTCTCTGATTAGAGTTTTCGGTCCTACTGTGAGATGCTGCGTTTTGTTTCATATTCGATAATTGAGACAGATGATGTGACATAATCACAAGCCAGTGACATGTTGACCTAACATGAGGTAAACAACTCACTGAATAACGATGACACAAATGAATATCATTAAAGGAGTCATCTGAGAACCATATGTCAGCATGCTGGATTCCCACCATTACACCTCATTAACATGGTAACATATGCTGGCTCCCAAGCTCAGGAAAAAGAAACACCACCGTTTGTCATCTGCCAAACCAGAACCCAGTCTTCTATTAAAAAAAAAAAAAAGCATCATCTTCGTTGTGCTCATTCTAAAGATGTGACGGTTTGATTTAGACATTTCAAGCGTCTGTCCAGAATTTGGTGAAACCACTGCACACACAAACACACTTTACTTTCATGTAAAGGAGTAGCTATTCGTAGCCACTCTTGACATCACCTGAGTTCTATTTAGGATCCAGCCTGAGTGAAATCACAAAGGAGGCTAATCAATCCGATCGACAAGAGCAAAAGCAAGCACTTTGATTTGGAGTCCCATAAAACAAATGACCTCACAGAGAAACCCAAACCGGAGTAGAGAAAAAAAGTACTTTAAGGATCAACCGGGCAGTATTTCAGAAAAGTGAGAAAGTGAAGAGGTCTGAAACTTGACCTGCCGTAGTGTGGCCAGAACGAGGATAGAAGCTTATGCATATCACCTTGCAAGTCGCAGGTGTGTGAACAAGGGGGGAAAAACATAGTAAGTCAAAGGCCAACCTAGGTTGATGTAAAGCAGCGGTGTAACCAGATAATCCACCATCCTTGACTCTGCTTTTCAAAAGACAACTGCTGTTTCAAGCTCCTGTAAATATCCTCAAAACCATGAACGTCACTAGAGTTTGTGCATGTTGCGTTTGAGACGTTTCTCTGTAGTCGGCGTGGTGTGGAAATACACAACTCGTTCGTCATTTTAGCACATGAACAGTACCAACATGCGATTTACACAGTGGAACAGATTTAATTGCATCAACAGATTCTGTTTCCAACCACGCGGATTTCCAAAGATCCAGGTAGGTGGGCCTACACAGAGTTGTGGTATTGAGATGCAGAGTCATTTTGATCAGCTCTGGTGTGATGGAGGGCAGAGGCTGCACCCGTCCTGTGGCTGTAGGCCGGGTTGACGCGAGGCATTGTGTACCTGTCAGACGTGTCGAAAAGCACTGAAACTGGAGCTCTCCTCACTGTGGAGGTGTGTTGCTTAACAGCCGCACCATTACAGTGCTCATTATGTTAACATGATTGAGGTGGTGAATTATGTTCAGCTTAAATACATACAGGCTTATAGAGGTCATCTTTCACCATATTACTCTGTCTGTCTTTACTGCAAAGAACAGAACACATGGGGACATTTTCTCTCTCTCTCTCTCTCTCTCTCTCTCTGTCTGTGTGTGTGTGTCACCCTCTCTCTCTCTTGCTATAATATTAGGGATCAAGTGTCATTGTTTTGACACAATAGCTCAGACACAGAAATGATTCCTAAAAAGGTGACAGGGCAATTAGTCTGCTGTTGGATCTCTGAGGGTGGAGAAGACCTGCCTGTCTGTCAGAACAAAAACAAGGAGGTGATGACAGGGTCTAACACCACCTTCAAAAATTCATCTTTACAGGTCCACCCATAATGCCTCACACCATCCTAATAGTCAAACACAAACACATACATCCTCTGGGGAAAAAAACTCCCTGAGGGAGCCTAAACATTTATGTGAACAGCGGCTATTTTCTCAGATATATCAAATGCTGTCACATAAAGCCAGTGATTTTGCTCCTGGGAGTTAAAACGATTAACATGGGAAAGCATATATTAGGCTGCATGATATAAAAAAATTATCATAATAAGAAAATGTGTCAAGACTAGCGTAGTGGTTATTTCAAGCTTCTCACCTCCTGTTTGTGAAGCTGAGAACTGTAACAGTTTAGAGTAGCATTAGAGTAGAGTAGCAAGTATTACAAATACACATGCAAAGTTTCCTGTATTTTTCAAGATGTCACAAAACAAAAAAGAAAAGACAGAAGCTCACTTTCACTTCACTTATGCCTATAAATGCAGTTAGAAAGGAGGAAACCTTTCAAAACTAGTATTTCTTTCCTCTCGCTCCGGCTGCGTAATGAGCCCAACTCCTGTCATCCACCAGACACCAAAGACAATCCAGGTACAATCCAGGAGTTTTCTGTTCTTCTGTTGGAGGTTTACAAATCAAATCACTTTCAGCCCTGTATTATTTTACTGCGTTTGAAAAATAATAATTTGATCAGATCAAATGAATTGTGCTAACCTGTAGGGTTGTAATAAAATTGATGGGTCAGTTAAATACACAGAATCAATACTTTTTCAAATGATGCAGTTTTAAGTAGCATTTTAGTGACACAAAACCAAAGCATTTTCATTCACAATACATGAGCACTGTGATGTTCACACATTCTAAACTACAGATGAACTAATTAATCAAATGAAACAACAGAAAACTTATCTGCAGCAATTCTGATGATTGACTAATCATTTCAATTGTTTAATTGAGCAAAAATACCAAACCTCCTCTCTTTTCAGCGTCTCATATGTGAGGATTTGCTGTTTTTCTTTGTTTTATATCATTGTAAACAGAGTATCTTTAAAGTTTTGGACTGTTGATGTCACCTTGGGTTCCTAGAAGGTTCCTAGAAGTTGTGATGTGCATTTTTGACTAGTGTTTGATTACTCAAAACAACAACAACAACAACAACAGGTTAATCGATAATGAGAAGAATAGTTAATTACAGCCCTATAATTAAACAAAAACACGATGAACTGTTTTACTGCATGCATTGACTGAACAGAGGTCCTTATATTCAATTATGCAATACACTATGTATTGTCACACCATGATTAATATCAATCTTACATGTGTGAAATGTTGATTTATTGATTATACTGTTTTTGTTTAAACCTCAAAGCTGAACATTTGAGCCCAGTTGCCACAATACATGCAGCCAATAACACCTTTATTCTGGTATGATCTATTGTTGAAGAAATAAAATGTATTTTGTTTAGAATGTCATAAAGACACTGATTGCCCTTTCACAATAAAAGAAAAAGTTAAATTTTAAACTGGACAAAGCTACACAATTTTAAAAATTCCTGTTTGACAACTACACTAAGGTTTATGCGGTTCACATTGCTGCAAAGTCAGCCCTTTAAAATCAGTGTCAGAAACCCAGAACTCAGACGAATGAATAGACAGCTTTGAAGGTTTACTAAGTGACCTGAAACATACTACATGCCACCAAGATATCTTCATCTATTGATTGGTTTAGATATAAGTAAATTAAAGTGAAGGAGCATCCAAAATGAATGGAAGCCAATAAGTCTGATCCTATACTTGACAAACCAAACTATAGCAGCTGTCCACCTAGTGGCAAGTTTAAAAATTACTGTCACTACATCCTGGGATCATTAATCACAACGCAGTGATGTCCCCAATTACAAGTTCAGTTCTCTGTACATGGAGGTGAAGCTAGTAGAAGAGGAAATCTCTTTACTCCGTATTTCATTTGCTGAATGACACTTACAGGCTCTGCCTTATGCTATGTTTCGCTGAACTCATTCAACAGTCTGCCCATAGTCTACAAAATACAAAAAAATTAAAAATAAACGCAAACTTTGTTTTTTACACACACACACACACACACACACACACACACACACACACACACACA
>JAVQJD010013783.1:0-15062 GCA_036023655.1 Nannoperca australis
GTGTGTGTGTGTGTGTGTGTGTGTGTGTGTGTGTGTGTGTGTGTGTGTGTGTCCGCCTCAAGTGTCCTGCTGGGAGTTAGGCTGCATGTTATAAACAAACAGGCGAGAGCAGATAGAAGATGAGAGAAAGAAAAATCAAAGAAAGTTAAAAATACATATGCACTTCTGCTTTCTATATATCAATCCATCTCTCTTCAATCAATCAGTTTATTTGTCACATAGTCATAGGCAGTAACCTCATTTAGGATCCCTTAGGAGTGGCCTAAGGGGAGAAGCTCTTCCTGAGCCTCTCGGTGCTGGCCTGGAGTATCCAGTTGTACCTTCTTCACCCGTAATCCGGGTGATTGGGATTCTCCTATAGCTTTATTCTTGCAGCGCCTGGTATTTTATCCTTAGGCAGGGTCGAGCACTGCCTATTGTTCAACCAAATGGTCTCTGCCTCGTCTTTTTCACCACTGAGTCAGTGTGCTGTGCCATGGTCATGCCCTCTGTGCTGTGGACACCAAGGTACTGTCCACCCTCTCCACCCAGGAGCCATTGATATTAAGGGAGGGTGCTGACATTCAGGATGAGGTCTACTTCCTTCAGGTAGTCCTTTTCATTGTTACATGTGATCAGGCCCACCACAGCTGTGTCAGCAAAACTTGATGATGGCGTTCGAGGCGAAAGAATCTCCACAGTCGTGTGTACAGGGACTACCCAAGTACTTTCCACAGTTTCCCTTTTCTATAACATGAATGGGTGCCAAAAATACAATTGATATGAGAGAGTTAATACATGAGGAACACTTTGCTGTGACAAGAACCTTCATTCAGTCATATGCTTTATGGTTGAGAACAGGTTTCTTGTGTGTGTAAGTGTGTGTCTCAGTCTCCCAGATCCCACACCTATGTAGGTGTAAATGAGATTCAGGCAGCAGGCAGAGGCCTCCTTCTAACTAAATGAAAGAACAAACGAGGGAGAAGACTGACATTCTGTCTCTTTAAAGCTCTTTTCTCTCACCTACACACCTCAAACAGAACGACACACACACACCTACGTACTGTATGTGAACCACACAGACCCCCTGTTGTTCACGGCACTAGCTAGTTATGCTAATGTCTCTGCTCACTAAGACTGTCAAGGCATGGAACAGGATTAGCATAAAGTTGATTTCAAAGCACACACACACACACACAAGCTATTTAAAATAATCACTCTTCAGGCTGAGTATGAGTAATCAGCGTAGAGTGTCAGGCGTTAAAAAGAATAGAATATATATGATGTGTATGTAAAAGCAACGTCTGCAGTCATGACATTATGAGTCTAACTTAATCTGCATGACAATCTTAAAGTTATTTGCACTTTTCCTGAAATAGGGATCTAAAGCCAGAAGTGGTAATATTGGATTAGAACAAAAACTCCCTGAAGATTGTATAAATTATATTTGAAGCTCACATATGCAAAAGTTAATCACAAAGTCAATAGCAGGTAACCGATAGAGAAGCAAAACCCATAGAGCTTTACAGTATGATTAAACTGTTAAGTGGCCATCATAAAATATCCAACCTTAGCATCACTGTGTTCCAACTAAGAAGTGTTTGATCATAAAGTCAACAGACTATACATATACATAAATATAAAGCTGTTGCATCATGTAGTTTTTGTTCATGTGTTTTTGACTATTATTTTGAAATCCTTACCTGTTTGGTCTGTTCAGTTCCTGTCCTTGTCTCTCATTGATTTTCCACACACCTGCTCCCATTTGCCCCACATTTGCCACTTCCCTATATATTGTTATAGGTGCTGACCACTGTTCAACCACAGATACACTGTGTGCACAGGTGTACCCTAATGGAAATAAGTGGAGCTTTTGAAATGGGTTTTCCATGCATTGAAATCATACCCCTTTTGTTAAGTGGCCCTGGAAAGTTTTTGAGCCACTACACATGGAATGAAATAACTAGTTAATGATAACACTGAAAGTGAGAGTTAGTCAGCATCAGAAAATGAAAGAAAATTCTGTGTATTGCAGTGAGTGTTTATACAGATACACACTGAATTCAACATAAAGGATTCCTTGTTGTTGATTTCCTCAGCCTTCTTTATGATACCAACACTATCTACCAGTACTACACTATGGAAGGTCAGTCTGTCCACTGCACTGTGAAGAGTTTAATTTCCCAATGAACAGTTGTGCATTACAGAATTTTACCTTAGAGAAAATCTACATGGTGCCGCACAAAAGTGCGGTAAAGAATGATGCAGCGCACATTCTGTTAAAAACTGGAAGAAATTACATTACAGCTTCTATACCTATATCACAAGTCCATTAATTATATCCTTCCTCGTGCATGTGTGCATATACACAAAACACACTCGCATCAACAGAAGTGTGCACACATGCACATAGTAACACGCACACACAAAGTGGCCACACTGTAGGGCTATCAGCTCCAGCACACCATCATGAGTTTCATCAGATGTTTCACTCATTTTTTTTCTCGCCCTCTGTTTTCACTTTCACAGCATCTACGGGAAACGACAGATGGATGGAGAGGAGGGGAGAGCAGGGGAGGGAGGGGAGGGAGGGAGGGTGGAAAAGAGAACTGAGGGTGTTTTCTTCTTTCTCTTTTTTTTCTTTCCTTTTTTTGAATCTAAACTAAATCTAAATTCTGTGCTGCCATATGCTGACCTGCAGAGGAATGTGCCATATGCCCAGCAATGAATCAAGCAATACCGGAGGCAAACATCGAATGGGACTAAATATTAAGTAAATTCAAACAGCACTGCCAGAGACCTTGGTGTGCTGCTGGGGAACACGGCTGCAGACCTGTGAAATAGTGCTGCAGCAGGTAGAAGAGGATTAATGGGTGAAAATAAACTTTGAATTTGGCCTTGTACATAACTGTCGAGGTGAATATGTGAAATATAAAAAAGAGCAAGGCCTTTAGATGCTCCAGTAAATTACTTATAAAAATGAACTAAGTGATGCTTTTGGTGGCTCTAATAACACATTTTTAGGGACAAATCCAATATTTTCTACCTTCATTTCTCAAAACAAGATACCCTGGGCTTCATGGGACTTTTTTTTTATGATATATAGTACTAAAGCTGATGACTTGAAATGCAAGATGAGAGCACATCTAAAGTCTGTTTTCATTGGAAAACAAACTTCACAAACAGGCCAACATGTGAGATTAAAGCACTAATCTACACTTCTCATAAGAGAAGTTCAAAGTCATTGACTTCATTGCTGTATCATTCATAGAGCGTGATTGATTTTCATTAGCATGTGATGATGTCCCTGCTGAGTTGCTTTGAGTGTACCCAAATACCACCAAGCTATCAAATGGTCACCTTTTTTTTTCTTTAACGTCTCTCTTTTGCCTCAGCCTTAAGCAAAACACTGTACTGAGAAAAAGATTTTAAATATACACTCTTGTATTCATTATGTGGCTCCTTCAAACAAATATAAATGTGAGAGTTTTCAAAGCTGTTTCCACATTTGTGGAAATGCAGAAATAGTAAGGAATACATATACTTTGAAAAAAATGTGAATTTAATCAGGAGGTTTTTCAAATCAACTGTAGTGAGTAGGGGGATGCCTCAAAGGCCTCCCCTTGAACGAGGGTGGAGGTATATGCACAGAGCTGGCATTTTGTCCTCTCTCTCTCTCTCTTTAACACACACACACACACACACACACACACACACAGTCAGACAGAGTGATGTGGGGGTTCTTCCCTCAGATGTGATGAGGGATCATTTGTGTGTGTGAGGCCCCATGCCCCATACACACACACACACACACACACACACACATAAACACACTGCCTGGGCCCTGCCTGTCTGCCACGGGTGTCAGTACATCTAAAAGGTCTCACATAAATGGGATTAATGCAGTCTCTCTCCCATCGGCAATCATTAAGCATTCTGTTTAAAGCGCAAACACACTCAAAATAAACGCACATCTACTTTCCCCCCGCTGCAGTAAATTATTCAAAGAAGAAAAAAAAAATTAAAGGAAAGAAATAAAAAGAGAGAAACTAAGATGGGGGAAAATATGAGTGACTCCTCTGAGGGGAGGAGGTGCATTGGATAGGGGAGACAGATAAATAAGAATGCAAGGGGAAGAGGGAGAACATGAAAGAATTGTTTTAGAGCTGAGAAGCCTAAAATGCAAGCGGCTTTGTCACTCAGGAGTGATGCCCGCTTTCTCTCTCACTCCATTTCTCTCAGTTTTTTTCCCCTTCCCATTTCTCCTTTCTTTCACGTTTCATCTCTCTCATTCTCTCCTGACATGTTCCTTCCCTCTTCCTCCAACTTTCTCCACCCACCTCCCTCCCAGTTTCAAATCCCTGCTTGCTGCTTGCCATACGTTAATAACTATTTACTTCCCACTGAGAGCAATTACGCTAAGAGGCCATATTTTTTTTCTCCTTTCATATTCTAGAACTTTCGAAACCAGGCATACAGTTTAGTATGAAGTCCCTGTTTGGAGGCCTTAACTAGATAGATGTGTGGCTTTCTGTTGCAAATGGAAGATTTGGTAATGGGATTAGAAAGATATATATAGACTAGACAAAGCTTTTTCGAATTAGACTTCTTCTTAAAAGTTTCACGTACAAGAGATTGTGTTAGTTTATCAAAGGGGGTTTTAATTGTTGTTAATGGAAAGAGGAGTATTAGTTTGGCAGGAGATTTGTGTTGCTAATGTTTCTGCTTTCCTTTTATCATACAGTAAACAAAACAAGGTGCATTTGATTTGCCCACTAAATGGAAGACATTTTTCTTTGCAATGCTATTTGCAATACACTGTTCAGTAAGTTGCATTGAAAGGTTTCCAGAAGCTAAAAGCTGCTGGTTTACAGAAATATTTTGAGATGCGTCTGTTGAAATCAGTGAAATAAGTGATTAAATACTCCGGCTATTCAAAGCAAAGTATTTATTGACTTTCTTCATGAGCTGCAGCAGCATGGGTGATATTGGCTCCTTCAGTCAGACTAAATGACTGTATACAATTAAAAAAGGAATGAAGAATACTCTCAGGTGGAATAAACATTGCCCGAGTGTCAAAAGCAATAAGAATATTGTGTTTGAAGAAAATTGTATTAATTAGTTAATTCCTTATTTCTATTCAAATATAAACCACTACCATACAACATGCTGCTGCAAACAGATGCAACAAATAACTGAATTAATACATTAATACTGTCCACACACTTTGGATTTTGTTAAGCAAGAATTTAGATTTGCAACTTTTGTCATACCAAGTTGTGTTTGTTTTTAATTACTCTACTTTATACATGTAGATATTATTACATCTGTTATATTTGACAAAAGGAGACTTGGTATATGTGTGAATACACAAGCTTCAATAACTTGTTTTTCTGTCACCTTTAATGGAACTGCTCTCAGAAACAGAAGTTGATTCATGCCTGTCTGATTTGGTTCTGTCATCTTTGTGCTTTACATATTCATGTGTAAAATTGATTTTCTCACTTATTTGAGGTGTCTTGCCTGTTCACTACAGGCTTATTATGTTATTCCTATCACGATCATAATGATGAAGGTTAGATATAACATGACTTCACTTGAATGCTGCCTCTCGTTTTTGTCTTCTACTCATTTATTTGGGAATGTTAGAATTAGGCATAATTAGAGCTCACCATTTTAATTTTTCCATTAAAGCTTAAATGGTCATCACACACAATCAAAATCCACAACACAAAAATAGCATCAAAAAACATTGTAGTAATACAATTGGCTGTGCAAACACTTCAGTTCACTTCAAACTTGACAGTTTATTTGCTATTTTTCTATGTTTGGACTTGATAGACTCTTATGCTGGTGCATAATTAACAGCTCGTTTGCAATTTATTTCCATTTTTCTCTTCACTTCCTATCACCAAAAGCATGCTCTTAACTGTCAGCACTACATGACAAGCCCATTTACTGTAGTCTGCTGTGATAGGTGACTTCTTGGAGCAGAAAACCTTTGGATGCATGGTTCAAACCATGCAGACTCATTATTAAAACAATATTGGTGGGTCTTAGCCATAATGTTAAAACATATTTAAAATATGGGGCTGTATTGATCATATTTAAGGTACAATCAGACTGGGGTCATAATGATGTTTTGCTCTTTCTGTACATTTTTTGAAATCACGAAATAGTGTCTGACTCATTAGTGAATTACAACAATATCCACAAGTTTTAATGACTTTCCACCAATCAGAGAGGGTGCAGCCATTATAGAAGTGTTCCCCTCTTCAAAATTGTGTGGGATTGGTAGGCCAAACAATTATGAAGTAATCTTTTATGCCGTAATTGTTTAAAAAGGCAGCACAATGTGGGTAAAATTCTTTTCACATGCTGGATATGCTCTCCCCTTTCCTCTTTTCTTGCCTCCTGTTTCTGGTTCTTTCTTGCGCTATCTTGTCCATATACTGTACTGTATCTACTCCCCTCCCCATTTTATCAAAGTGAATTAACAAGCAGACGTTCTGATTAACTTCACATGTAATATGCAGCCACACTCACATGAAATACATAAAAAATAATTCCCACTTTTTTTCCCAATTAGCTATGACTTTGCTGTGGTTAATTACATTTCTCTTGGTTCAAAAGCTAGATAGAACAACACTTTATATATCTACACAGTGTAGTGCAGATATATATTCCACTGATCTATCCAACAGTGAGTTATGAAGCCTTAAGATGAAACAGAACTGTTTCACTCATTTAAATGCATTCATTTTGTTAACAACTGTAAGAGCGCCACCACTTGGGAATCCCAACAGGTGAATAGATTTTTTTGATGGATACAGATTTACATGTTTATATTCCATAAAAAAGTATATTCCATAAAAAATGATTGGGTTAAGGGAGCCCTGTCTGTGACAACCAGTGTCCAGTCATGAGCTTTGATGAAATATTGTACATGGGATGAGGCTATAACATCCATACCTTCTTATCATCCCGCTCTCTCTCTTCTCATTCGCCTTCTCTTCATTCATAAGTAATGGTACACAGTGAGACTCATCAATAACATACAGCACTCATAATGTTATCATTACCCCCAATGTATAGCTGCAGACGGTATCATATATTAGTGACATCTGTGTGCAGGCATGCATGTTTGTGCTTGTGCGTACTGTAAGAGTGCCAGAGGAGGAGACAGTCCAAGAGAGAGTCAATGAGGCATGAATGAAGTCATTCTCATGTATATTTCAGTGTAAATGTATAGAATCCCCAGGATTAATCTGGTGAATGTGTAGATTTCTTTGTTGATGTGAGTGGTTTACTCACAGCCACTTTGACAGTTTGCTACTGAGCATCTTTTGATTCATTAAATGGACCAAAAACATAGACTCACATCTATTAATCACATTCTTTCTTAATACATTTCATGGTGTGATTTTCTTTTTGTCACATTCACTATGTTTAGGCATGTGAACAGCTATGCTTAGAACCAAGACCAGAACTGTGACAGCATTGGTTATTGTTAAAACACTTTAAACCTGCGATTTTGAGACCACTTAGGGGAGTGGAAACACAAAGTTGTGAACACAACACTGACATCATCACCTTTTAAGTTGAAATTACGAACTTGTTAGCAAACATATGCTTATTAAAATATCCAGCAATTGCAGAGCAATATTATCATTCATTTGGAGTTATGTCTGTGGCCTCCTGGTGAATGTAAATCCAATATTCACGCTATTTTATCTCTGTTTTTGGTCTCTGCCAACTACTGATGGAAATAAAGTACAGTGAAGTTGCAGTCCAGACAGCTAAACAACTGGTTATAACCCTCTGTAAGTTCATCACTTTTTTCGACTTCAAGCAACCCTTTTCACTGTCACAATGTTTTCACATTGTCATTTGATACATTATGAAAGAAATATAGATTTTCCACTTTAAAAGGACCTATAGTTACATTTCCCTCTCTTAGTAACAAAGGTAGAAGTAGGGTGACATTGTTATGTCATCACCAAATGGAAGGAGGTTGGCGTGGATGGTTGGGTGTTGAAAGTGTGTGACTTTGACCTAGGAGGCCGCAGTGTGGATCCTACCTCCTACCATCAGCCAATGTTGTAGCTTTAATCATGAAAAAGCCTGTTGAAGAAAAACCTTGTAGGGAGGGGGTCAGGGTGGATGGATGGTTCACCAAAGTACTTGGACATGGGAGACTGCTGGTGTTTCCTGTTTCCTTCCAACAATCAGCCTTGTTTTCTTTGAACCATGACTGCAATCTTTTTATGCATAAACTTAATCAAACCTTAATCATAGCAAAAAGCACTGACACATTTCCCTGTCCTGCTGATAGTGGCATCAGATAAGAAAATGCTAATATGTCTCCATTTGGAAGGCAATGAAAAACAATATATTATATTGTTTAGTTTGGAGGACTTGCTGTCATTAGGCCACATTTCCTGATACCAAGTAGTTTAAGTCCACCTTAACAATGGAAGACCACAGAAAATGTTTTGATGTTCACATTAAAATCATGTTACTTGCTTTTGGAAGAGTGTTTAGGGAAAGATAAATGACCGATTTTTGCAACATTTTGCAAAAACTGCAGCATCACTCACTCCAGTGAATGTTTTCACAGGATATTGAGATGAACCTAAGCTATAACTACAGTACTTGTTTTCGTTTTGTAGAAAATCATACAGTTGTGCATAAATGTTGCATTCAGGATCATTGTCAACTCACCAACCCCGATTCTTGTTGATGTGTCCTTGAGCTAGTCACTGAATGCCCTACCTCGGAGATGGCACCATTAACTTAATTAAATTCCCATCACCCTGTTAAAACATGTACATGTATGCACATCTCAGGAACATACCTCTAATTACACGGCCACTTAACATGGCCGGTGAGCACTCTACATTTTTCTTCTTTTTATTTTAACTTATAAATTTTATAATTTCCCTTTCATCACTTGCTGCCTTTTGTGAACGTTAGAGAATAGACGTTGACAGGGTTCACATTAGCTGTGGTGGTGATCAGGGGGTTAGAATCAGAGAGAGTACTTTGAAAATATTAATTAATAATCCATGGCTGGGTTATTAGCGTATGAGGGATTTCAGGCCCCTATTATTGTAGATGAGTAGAACCAGAGGGCATCATGGGTAGGGGAATATAACACACTGCTTCTTAACTCTAAACACATTAAAACAAAATGAGTACATTTGTTTCATTCAGTATTGCAAGTCAGTATTTCAAGTCAAGCACCAAATTGTCTTTTAAGTCTAGTCAAAGATAAAACTGAATCTCCAGCTCTTCAATAGGTGAAATATATATTAGCTTACATTTAAAAATAATAATAATATGAAATGATATTCAATATCATATCTATCAGATTAAACTTGTGGGATCTTAAAACCTCACATCCTTGCACTACACAAGATGAACACAAATCTTGTAAAAAATCATCAAATGTAGCCCATTACCCACACATCACATGGAAAAACACCTTGAAGCCACCACAACACTATAGCCAATTTAATTTCCATATGCTTATGCTAATTACCCTGAAATAATCAAGCTAATTTAGAAAGATGCAAATATGTTTGAGGTTGTGGGTTCATTAGTAAAGTGCATGTGCGCAAGTATGTGTGTACATGAATGTGTGAGAAAAGAGGTGTGTTTCATTACTGAGGGGCCCAAATGTGTGGAGAGGAGAGCTGTCCAGTAAAGAAGAGAAGGATAACATGGCAGGCAGTCTTTATTGATTAAAAAAGGCCTAATCTACACACACCTTTTTTTTCTGCATTTCTTTCTGTTCCTCTTCCTCAAAATTGGCTTTTATATTCGACAGAATTTTATCTTAAATATGTTTTCTGAACCTCCACAAGTCAGTCATATACTACTTTATCTTTATATATGACTTGCTGGTATACAAGATTCGAGCAGGACACAACTGCATTTTCTCCCACAGACTTGTGAGACAAGGCCTATCTGTAGCTACTAATTAAACATCAGAATGTCCCTTAACCCTGATTCACTAAGAAGCTGGAGACTCACATTACACACAGACACCTCTTCTGCAATTATCCTGATTGCAGTAGAGCCACTGTGCGTTCAAACACATTCATGCATGCACACGTTCAGATACACTAACAGTACATATTCTCACATACAGACATACTCTGCCTGGTCCCTAAAGGCCAGGCTTCGGTTCCACTAAAGGTTGTAGCAATTAAAAACATCATCCTCCAGTTGTCACAAACATGATGAATTTGTACCACCGGAGCAGTAAGGCATAACTCTTACAACCGACAATATGTCACTTTTTTTTCTCTTCTGATGCTTTTCTGTGACATGATATCACTGAAATTACAATATCTACTTTTTTTTTTATCTCAACAAGGTTGTTTTTACTTACTTGTTGACAGAAAAAGATAATGAATGTGTGAAAGCACCAACTGGTATTATACAGTCACATAAATACTATAAAAATTATACAGTCACATGACATTAAATCTCTTGCAGTTGGAAAGGGAGGACATTTTTTTAAACATCCTCTCTTGAAGAGCTGCTGCGGTGCAGTTGTAGTGATGGTAACATGTACAAATAAGCAGATTTAAATGGAAACAAAACAAGTCGTATTGGTCATCTATCCCATCAATGAGAGAAAAATGGAGAGCGGAATCCTTAGGAATTTGTTTCAATTGGGCAAGTTTTAATTGTTCTTTTATGTTAGCTAGTACTGACCACATGTTATGCTGTTTGGAGACGATGACAAACTAATGAGGAATGGTTCAGAGGCAACAGATGATCATGTGAGATCAAGCTACATCAGAACTCATTTGGCAAAGGTGATTCCATATTCCACTGAGCACATCTACTCTCTTTTGACAAAGGCAAAATCCACCTGAACAGAGAAAACATTTTTGTGCAACTGAAGACATTTTTGTTGAATGTTGTTGTTGTTTCCATACAGCTTTTCTAATGCCATACTTCAAAAGTTCATAAAAACAAGGATATTTTCGCAACGTAGACAACAACAAAGATTCATGTTCAAAATCAGTCCAATCCATTTTTCTGCACAAGAAGTGTTTATGATTGAGACCTCTAAACTACAGGCACTATTTAAGGCGTGTTCCACTATTTGAAATCTTACAATTAATTGTAATAATGTGGTGGGAAAATGGCTGAGGTCGTCTCCAGGTTCTCAGAGCTCTTTGAATGATCACATACAGCGTTTGTCTTGGCTATCTCAAAATGATTGACATTCATGGAGGAGATAAGAGTGACTGACATGCCTGATGGGATCCCTTTCTGTCTCTCACTCATCCCATCTCCTGTATGTCCACTGGTCTGTTTGATGATAAACAGCAGAACAAAACACGAAAAGAACACAGAGGAGCTTCAGAAGCTACTCTTGAGTACAAGCTTCTCCAATGACTCAACAAACTGGTGTAGAAAGCCAGCTCGGTCCTGGGATGCACCCTATATCCAGTGGAGGTGGTGACGGAGAGGACAATGATGGCTAAGCTATCATCTCTGATGGAGAACACGTCCCACCCCATGCAGGACTGTCTAACAGCACAAACGGATAACTTCATTGTGCAATAACAATATCACTGTGAAATAGCAATTTTTATGTTTGCAATGTGATCATTTCTTACTAAAGTTTGACCAGACAGATAATGACAGATATGAACGAATCCAAACAGCATTTTAAAACACCAATACCTTTGATTTTACTGTTGTGTTAGGCCTTGAATTAAAGGATCAATCATCAATTCAGGAGTGACATGGGATTCCAATACTGAGGGGCTACCGATCTGTATCACACATGGTGACTTTAAGGTTACACTTACATAGTATTTCTGCGAGTGTTATGACCAGAATAACATCATCAAAAATGCACCTGTTAGAAGTGTCATTACCGCAAATTTAATGGTGATCCGTTGATGCAATCTAGATCGTCCCCTTCAGTGTGGAATGAATCATAAGTCTAAAAATCATCCCCTAATGCAACCCATCGTTAAACAATCAGAGCTTGTTAAGCTCCTTGTTTGTTAATCAAGCACTTGCTTGTTAACTGAGAGATGAGATAATAGACCTCTAGTGTGTGTGTCTAATTTTGGGGGCTGTCTATCTGCCTGATTGTTTATTGCTTTTAAATTTCAGGCTCTGTCGCAAAGGCTTCTCTAATTGGTTTGTTTGCATTGCCTTGCAGCACTGATGCAGTTTGACTCAGTCAGGAGTTGGTTGTATTTTTCAATCAGTTTTTTGTTGTTGTTGTTGTTGTTGTTGTTTTATCTGTTTCCCAAAATCATCTGCAACTGTTTTTCTGTGACATCACAGTGCTTGGCTGTATTCATGATAAACACAGACATTTAAAGCTGCTGGAAGATGCTTAGAGTGAGACAAATTCAGTATTGAATTTGATGATCACTCTCTTTTGCTCTTTTTTTCTTAACCTCTTGTTTATTCCTCTCATTTCCACCGACGCTTACACTCAGTCTGACTCCCTGCATTTTATTGTGTTGATGAGTCAATCACATCATGGGATACAGTGGCTATTCAGCCTTGATGTTACAAAATACCTCTTGTATTTGGTAAGGAGATTGAGTGTGCTGCGTTACTATACACTATTACCAAAGTGTACTGCAATCCACGCAGATTATCAACCTCCACAACATTTACATCAAAGGTTGAGAAAGCCTCCACTTTATGCTTCGGCGTACATAACCGTAAGTCATAAATCCTAAAACAAGGAAGGGTTTAGGGTGAGAGGTGTTTCTACTCTATTATGCATTTTAAGTCCTATTTTGAGAGAAAACAGTGCTGACAAATCCATGTCAGTGAATGCATCAACCCTGATCAGTCTGGATTTGATCTGCATTACCTAATATGCCATTAAACATAGAGAGACAGAGACAGAGAAAGGAAAAGAAAATACTTGGTTTTTGAAATCATTTCATTATGAGCCAGTGGACAATTATGCTGCTTCTGCTAAGATGTGTTGAGGCCTAGAATGTCTGAATGGTTACATGAGAGTGTTTTGATGTTGCAGCAGGTAATTCATGGCGCATTGGCCTGAAGCCGGCCACAGAGCTATGCCAGATGATAAATAACATGGATTTAGTCAATGATGTCTGTTCTTGTCAGTAAAGCCCTTTTCTCTCTCTCAGGATTTTATTTTTCTGAGAGGCTCTTAGAGGGAAATTGTCATGTTTTCATGTCAAAGGCGTGCTTTTATCTGTTTGTTTTTCAGGGTGCTTAAAGTTGTTTACTGTGCCAGGGGGGCTTTCAGTCTCTGTGTATGTGTGTGTTAGAGAAGCACCTAAGCATGGATGATGCAAGGAGGAGGTAGAAATGTGACATCTAAGCCTTATTGTATCACTGTACCAAGTACAGAAGTTCTCTGCGCGAAGCACAGGACAAAATTTAGCAGTGCCCTACTTATCTTTGATCACGAAAAGCTGCCATTGATTCTCAGCCAAATGTTGACATAAAATGAGTCAAACGTGCGGATGACCTTTCTGAGTCTCCCAGAGCAGAGCAGGGGCAATGTACAAAAGCTGGCAGAGTGTGTGGTGGAAATTATCCCTCCTTGACATTTCAGGGACCTCGGCCCGTCTGTTTTTAGCATTCCAGTCAAGGCACCAAGAGAAAATGTCACCTTTTTTATTTGCTTTGGGGAATACACCAATTAAATGTGACTTTAAGGCCAGACCATGATGGCTCATCTCTACCACTGCCATGGTAGACACATGGTAGACAAACACACACTCACACACATACACACACACTCTAGGAATGTGTCCTCATCGCATCAGTGACATTTTAAATAATGCTGATGCTTGACCCTGTTGAGGTAACCTTTCTAACACAGGCAGTTTAGAATTAGTTTCTGTAGCCGCACTGACCTGTGGAAGTAAGAGGGAATGGTCACTCTCCACCTGTAAGCAGTCCTGGACTCAGCTTTCAGTGCAAACTCAACTGGACAAGAAGAACTGTATGTTGGTACAGGTTTGTAACTGGCTTAAGAGCTATGATAAACTCAATATTTCTTTGATGGTAATAATAATACACTTTTTACAGCATTACTTTCTAAAGTCCTTGTTCCCTATAAATCTTAAAATTGCCATAATTCTGAAAAAAAAACAAACATTGTCTTTCATTGTTTTGAGCATTTACATTTACAAAATATTAACGGTACCTCTGGTCCTGAAATTTCCAACAAGGACAACATGACCTCTGTGACCTTAATAGGAGCTAGGGCCCTGGTTTTGAGAAAAGCTAATAATAATGTGTTTTTTCCGTGCTAGGCCATTTGGGAATGTAAATGGAACCACTTCTCAGCCTAAGAAACCACAAACCGTTTCTATGGGTAAATAAAGCCCAATTTCATTCCATTCTTGACTGACCACTGTCTTGTAGTTAAGCACTCTAAACCACAATCTTATTACAACGAGAGTTCAAAGCCATTTGCAACTTTTTTCAAAAGAATAAACCATTTGTTCTAGTTTGTTCTTCACTGTAGAGTCAAATTATGCAGTATAACAACAACAATTAACCATTCTTTCAAAAACACTAAGTGCTGGTAGCCATGGGTCCAGTTTGTGCCAAAAATATTACCCATTATAAAATGAGTCTGGTGGTACCCAACTCAGTCTCTCCCTTCTACTCTTTTCTCAGACAAACAAGAGAATACAAGTTCTTGCCAAGTAGAATGATCAATTAGTATTGTTTCCGCAGCAAGAAATTCAACGATTATTAATAATTAGACATTAGCTCACAGAAGACAAAGCACCCATGGTCATTATCTTAGTGACAATGAAGCATTTTGAGAGCATCCTACACAGTCATATTCTTGCCAAGTTTCCTGTTCCACTCTAGTTTACTTGACTTGGACTGGATTCAATCCACGAACCCGGTGGAATCGTGACTTGATGTAAAAATTAACAATTTTATGCAAGAAACAGCAGATCAAAAATAACTGATGCAACATATTAAATTGGACAGGAAATGTCTCTGAAGCACAGGGGATCTTCCATCTCTTTCACCTCCTTCCCTCCCCCATAACCCCCCTTTCTCTGTAATTAGTGCTT
>JAVQJD010013798.1:0-22460 GCA_036023655.1 Nannoperca australis
CATGATTCTCATTTGCTCTGACATGCACTGTGAGCTGTAAGGTCTTATATAGACAGGTGTGTGCCTTTCCTAATCAAGTCACACAGCTGGACTCCAATGAAGGAGTAGAACCATCTCATGGAGGACCAGAAGAAATGGACAGCATGTGAGTTAAATATGAGTGTCACAGCAAAGGGTCTGAATACTTATGACCATGTGATATTTCAGTTTTTCTTTTTTAATAAATTTGCAAAAAATTCTACATTTCTATTTTTTCTGTCATGAGGAATAAAATGAACTTTTTCAATTTTAGCAAATGGCTGCAAGAGTGAAAAATTTAAAGGGGTCTGAATTCTTTCCGTACCCACTGTATGTAATGACATTTGCACTATACTCTGACTACAATTTAATTTAAAAGATACAGAAATACAGTAATTCCACCACAGGAGTAAGCAAAAAAACTGTTGTCAACACAGTCTGACACATGTCTTTGATTGTGCCTTGATGATAAATTTGCTCATGAAGTTCACTGAGTTTTTGCACATTTTTGCATTTGCTGAGGCTGATATTCAGACTCGCTTCACTGCTGAAGTTGGATGTCCTGTCCGAATCTGTGTCATCGTAATTTTGAAGTGCTGAGTAAAAGAACACCAGGATCTTCCTTTGATCTGTTTCCTAGATTCCTTGCAATCAGAATCGGGGTCAGTTTAAAGAGTCCAATAACCTTCTCTGATTGTCCCAGTAATTTTTCTGTTTCTTGTGAAGAATCTGGCAGTAGCATTTAAAACGAGCCATGCTCCTCTGAGTCTGTTGTGTCCTGTGTCGTTTGCCAGATAAGCTGTAATTTAGTGCAATTTGTTCTCTGGTGACATTTTGTGCAATTGCATCCCACCTTTGTAACAAGTTAATTATATTTTGACAAAGATAAAAGAAAGCTGGAGTGTAATCAGCTTTCTCATGTGGCTGGCCTCGAACAACCCTACAGTTACAGAAGACGTCATCAAATGCACAAACTGGAGTTGTAAAAGAAAAGTCCACCCTAAAACAGCTGGATAACTGGATTACTCACTGTACAGTAATTAAGTAAATATACTTAGGTATGCTTTCCTCCATTGTAAAGATGAATTGGCCTTATGTTGAAATATTTCCCATGCAGCTACTGTACCATGATATTTAATAGTGTTCAGTAGTAGTAGCAAACCCACAAGTACAGTGCAACACAGGGAGCTTTGTGCTGTGCAGTCTCTTGCTTTCCTTGAGCAAAGTGTGTAATGTTTGCTAAGTAAGCTGACAAGCCAAAGGCACTCCCAGTGTACCGGCCTCGCCTGCCTCGACTGCTTTGTTTGCTCTTCCTGTGACAGGAAAACTCTTTCTCTCTCGTACTCTCCTGCTTCCTCTCTCTCTCACACGCTCGTGTGGATTCGACTCCCTAGGTGGGGAGAGCATTAGGCTTCCGCTGTCTGGGTGAGGTGCTTGATTCCTGCTGTGACCGCATACACTTCATATGCATGCGCTCTTTCTTCCACTGACACAACAAACAAACAAATGGAAAAGGAATCGTTTACTGTAATTAGAGTGAATTCACTTGCTGGCAAGCTTAATATAACGCGAATGAATCCAATAAAAGGTGAGATGAATCCCTCCTCACACTTCAAATTGCTTCATCTCCTGTGTGAAGGCTGTGGAATAAACTATCTTCAGGCTGTACATCCTCCACCTTGTACTCTCAACACACTGTTTCTCTCTCACACACACCTTGTTCTGCCCCCTGGCCTCTCTCACTATTAACCAGCAGCCTCCTCATGGGCTCAGTAACAGCAAAGCAGCAGGCCACTTACACTCTGTCCTGTAAAGCTTGACAAGGTTATTGATCTTGGTTTAGTGAACAGCGCACAGCTGGCCTGATGGATGACGCTGTCTGTTTGATCATGAATTACCACAGAGCCGTAGTCGTCTCTTATGCGGCATCAGCTCACCACGCTCTCTCTCTCTGTCTGTCTGCTTCAACATTTGAGGATGGAGTCTATCATTGCACACCCACACACACAAACACACACTTTATTTTACCTTGATGTTATATCAGTCCCAGAGGAATCTCATCATTGAGCTGCCCATCTGCTTCCCACCTCCTCCTCCTAAATCCTGTTAACCTCTAATACACTGCAATCATCACACATATATATATAGACAAACACACACACACTCACACACACTGTAGTCTAAATCCTGTTTACCTCTGGTGTGGTATCATCTTTGCTGCAGGTGTGTTAAAGGTCAGTGGTCTCATCAGACTTGGTGTCAAGGTGAATTAAGCACAGAGGGGGAAGAGAAGATAGAGGACCGACTGTGAAATAGACTGGTGTGTATGTGGCAGTTATGAATTTTAAATTACCCAAAAAGCCACTTGGCTTAAATTCTTTATCGAGCAGATGATGAGTTGTGTTATGCAATAAAGAGGGTACAACCCAAGTAGTTTTACTTTAAAGTGCACTGTTGGGTGGAATTGATGATCAGATAAGTCAAAAGTAATTGAACATGGGCGTTGGGTTTAGGGGAAAGCAGTAGCGAAGTCTTTCCTCATTTCTTCACTTGTACTGTGGGTTTAGAAGTGAGGAAGGAACTTTTGTCTTTCTTTTCTTTTGGTTTCACAGACTACAGATCCTGTGGCAGTGTTACATCAATCATTGTATCGCCAAAAATTCATCCACTGGCTACTGTGATAGTGTATTCACATGTTGAGAAAGACGACCAGCAATTGAATAATCAATCCATTTAGGGATTTATCAGTTCGGACTGATCAGTACTATCAGTGTGGGTTTATTACCTTTACATTGTGTGTACTTCAGGTCAATGTGAACTTCAAACTGAGATGCAAATGTCATTGTCATAGTATTTTCCTGGACAATATTGGACAAAAGAATCTTGGGTAACCCTGACCACCCACCTTGGGTTTTTATTTAATGTTGTATGAAACTCATCACTATATGTTTTTGTTTTATTTTGATTTTTTTGTGGTGGCACTACTTTTTAGCCACGCTCTAGGAATGTCAGTATTGTTTCATTGTTCGTTCTGTACAGATATTCATGATCCGCAGAGGACAAATCTGCTGCTTTTGGTGATTCTCTGGTCTCACATAGATGATGGGCTGAACCCATTATCATTCTGACCTTTTGTGGTTTTAAGTGAAATATATACATAAATATTATAACTATTGGATAGCTTGCCACAAAATTTCACACACACATTAGTCTTGTCTAAAGCAAAATTAATTTATGAAATTGACGTTATATCACATGTAGGCAGATCTTGTAGGTCTTGAAGAAGTGCAATTGTTGACCTTAGTTGATCCACAGCTGCCAATGAGCAGACATGTGGTTATCCTTGTGTCTCTCCAGTGAAAAAAGATTGTTTGTCCAAGTGTGCTACACAAGATTATTTACAATTTGTAAGACTGAAGTAAGGAGATACCTGATAGTTTGTGAAAATCCGTGTAAAGTACATAACAGTTCTGAAGCTGGGATGTGAGATCTTTAATGTTCTGTTTCAGACCCGCGCACATATACACCTCACACAACCATACAGTTCCAAACACTTTATTATACCCCTGTGACAAAGCACACCTGAGGCCGAGACCCTGTTATACTGCTGGTGTCATTAAAAGAAAGGTTTCTAAACTGTGTTCCATGGAAGTGTACCATCATCATTTTGTCCAGTGTTCGTCTGCATGCTTCACTGGTTTCTCAGGCTGACAGAAAGAGCAGAGGGTTACAGCTATCTTCCTTGTCGTGAGAATGGGCTTTGGCCATGGCTTAATGACTTTAAGGGTAAGCTATAATGACAGCTCCTTCCCCTCAGAGTTGCGAAGTGATGATTTATATTTCACTGAGGATGTCTAATAATGTGCTCTGACAGAGCGATAGACGACCTCTGGATTCTGAGACAGTGATCAGCTGTTGTGTTTGGAGACCAGAGGAATTAATTTACGCTCCATTCATTCTGGTAGCTTTTGCCCACAGTGCTGTTATCTCATTGTCAGCAATATCAGATGGATATTATTGACAGTAATCCACTGCCTGTCTTATCTTGCAGAACGGCTCGGTGAACCTCAACATTGACTGTCTCTCCTCTCGTCTGATGTAGCATCCTCTTTTCCATCTTCCTACTACCCCGTTCTCCCTCCTTCTCATTTTCCAGCTCACGCCTCTCTCTTTCTTTCCCTCTTATTCCTTTGTTTTAACTCCCATCACTGTATATGCCCTCTCTTTTTTCTCTTTACCCTCCATCTCTTTAATAATGCTCTTTCAAGGGATAAATGCTTGGATGTGCTTGGCTGCTGTTACTTCTTTTACAGTGATTGAGTTTCTTTTTTTAGGTTTTCATCATTCACATTCCACCTCCACTCTGCGCTTTCATTTCTTTGTAAACTTTGTCCGCCCACAGCCCCCGGTATGCTTATGACCTAAAATTAAATTTCCTCTCTACAATAATTTTCTAGCATATGGGGGAACGCAGCCTGGAGTATTTTTGGAACACTTAAAGCGAATGGATCCGTTTTTTCCTTTCATCACTTAAACACCAATTGTGCATTCCAGCTTGGATGGCTGCCTGTATTATATTTTCCTAGAATAAGAAGGACCTAATAACACTGTGCAGCTTTTCAAACATTTAGCACTTCAAGAAAACAATACAAGGTATTTTTTGGCTTTTTTTGGGGGGGGGCAACATTTCTCAAGAGCTTTACATGCAGGCATGTTAGCATTCAAACACGCTAAGATGCTAAACATCAGCATTACACTATTGTAATTTGGAGCATGTTAGTTTACTGATGTTTTACATCTGAAGTACAGTCTCACAGAGCCACTACCATGGCAGTAGACTCTTAATCTGGTTATAATTTGCTGCTGTGACAATAACAAATACACTACAGTGCCCGAGTTCTATTTCCAAAACACTGTATGTGTCAGGACGAGGGTGTTTGTGTGCCTAAAGGTGTGTACCAACCTGCATCCAGACCTTTGGTAGGTGTCGTATGATGCGGGAGAGTTAAGAGGATGAGGGAGTGTTTTGCATATGTGTGTTAAATGTCTCTGTTTGTTGCTTTTTACAGCACGTGAGCATGTGAGAATTGAAAGTTAGAAACCCTAGATCCTCTGTTGCACACACACACACACACACTAGTGCTTTTGAACTGGAAACCAATGGAACAACGCTCTCTGTGGTTGTCATGGAAATGACAGATGTGACAGCTGGAGAGAAGACTTGCGGGGAGTATTATGGGGTGTTTGGAGTTGTTGTGTGACAAGTAGAGCGTCACCTAATCTTGTGCCTGTTTACTGTTTGTTCACACAGACCTATCTCCTGGGTATCATAATCTCCATATGTGGGAATGTCCTCATCAGCATTTCACTCAACATACAGGTAGGAAGCGCTGGAATCCAGCTGTACAGCAGACACTCAGCACACAGCAGGCCCGTAATGCCTGTAAAAACAAGGTTTTCCACTCTCTAAGTACTGTGAGACTGCCTTTCTCTTGACAGTTCTATCTTCAGCAGACTCTCTATGTGTTCATCAGGATGTTAGTGAATATACACCGATGCCAATAAATAGCCTATTTTAATCAGAATCATTAGAAGTTAATTAAAATCTTTTTTTATATAATCTATTTAATCTTGTGATAAGCAATACAATTGTACAGTTAAGTAATTAAACAGCCATTTTTTTGCCACATTGTGTCTGTACCTGAATATAATACTAATTTTGTTCTAACCGAGAGCTTATAATGTGTTCCTGATGCCTTATTAGCACAAGTCCAAGTTTTGACCTGCATGCTGTTAAATAATCAATCCAAGTTATTCAGAGAATAAATGCAATTCATTAACTTCAAGCATACACTCTCTATAGCCTCTACCAGAATAAGGTATAAAAATATTACCTGTTGTGGAGGAAAAATCTGATCTACAAAGTACCCTTGCAAATGGGGTCAGATCTACAGGATATGAAATTTTCCTTTGTTTAGATCTGTGTTTTCTGTAACATATGGTAGCCCAGTCCTTTTATTCGAATGTGCCTACTTCAAAGGAAACCATATGGGGGAGGAAAGGTTAATGTCTTTGTCTTCCATTCTTAAATACAAGGCAATCAGAGGCCTCTGTACCCTCGGTTGGCAGACACTCTTGGCATGTACGACAGTCGGTCCTCTCTGCGCAGAAAGCTTATTAAATACTCAAAAATACTTTGTTTCAGAAGACTTTATTTTCCAGATTTCCACCACACTGTCTAAAATGATCATTGTATTTTTTTCTGTTGTTCAATCACACTCTTTAGCAAATGCAAAAAAAAACCAGTCTTTTGATGCAGGTGCAGAAACTGGGATGTTTGTGGGAGCAGCATGCAGGATGTGTGAGACACATTGAGAGGGCATGACAGCTCCAACTAAATGTGAAAAAGTGCTGAAAGAGGCTGATATTAGTTGGTTATATGGCAGCATGAGCTTGCAAAGATAGAATTGTTAATGATTATGAAGTATACGTTTGCGTTTGCCTTGTACAGCTTCCCAGCTCATTGATTCGCTTAATTGGTGTCATGGCTCTTCTGAGATGAAATGCTAATCAACAGAGGGTTTTACAGTGTGTTTGGACTTGTAACAGCATCTGTATGTTGTATTATCACTTCAATTGCATCTAACATTTCAGGTGTTATATATTTGGCTGTGTAAGGCTGTAAAGTTATCTGTGTGGTGTATGTTTGCGTTTATCTTATGCAGCTCTCCAGTTATTGGACCTACTTAATCTGACTGATGCTTCAAGCTCCTGTTCACTTTCTCCCCGGCAGAAATATGCCCACGTCCGTCAGGCTCAGCGTGGCTCCAAGCCCTACTACACCTCTGTGATGTGGTGGTGCGGAGTGGTTCTCATGGGTGTAGGGGAGCTAGGGAACTTTGCTGCGTACGGCTTCGCCCCAGCATCACTCATAGCCCCGCTGGGTTGTGTGTCTGTTATAGGTAAGTGCAACCTTTTTCCCCCCTCATACATTATCCAAGCATGAAGGCAGGAGGAAAGGTTGCTTCCTCTGGGAACAACAAGAATCGTTGCCATGTGAAGTCTGTTCTTTTTCTTCTGATCGTGTCACAAACAGGCCTCTTCATAGCTCTGTCCTTACATTACATGCTGAAAGGCTGGTTTTACTTTTGTGTGACAAATAAAAAACTCACTCAAATGCATTATCAATACAAAATGGGAACAATAGTACAGTACAAATACTACTATAGACATAGCGACTCCAATAAAGAACAGAAGCATTGTTGCAGTTTTAAGCTGTCAGTTTTACCTCGAAATCATCATCAGGATCAGATGGATGTTTCAGGGTTTGTTCTCCAATGTTTCCAGAAAATGGTAGATGATCCATAATTTAGGCATTTTAGACAATCAATTTTTCTGAATACAATTTTGTCATGATCTTTTCTATAATCCTTTTGGGGGAAACTATTCCATATCAGTAACATACCAATATGAATTCATCTACCATTTACAGGAAAGATTGGAGGAAATAAAAGCCTAAAAAGCTTTATGCTGAATAAATTAATTCAGGAGGTCCAATTACTTCTGACATTATAAATCCAACCGCACACAGAAATGATAATTTTTACTGTCCACAGTGTGAACTAAAGCTGTCATGAACTAAGCCGGATTCATTAGCCAATCAAAACAAAGCCTGCCCTTTGCTACAGCTGACAGCTGCTCAGTGCAAACACTCTAAACACAGGTTAAATATTGAACAGGTTTGTTTCTTACCTCCCGCCACCCATCACTCACTGCGCTGGAGGTGGTGGTGAGTCATGGATATTAATGACAGCTATTACCCCAACGCTTCAAACGATTTTCCTATAGTCACGTCTCGCAAGTGGATGAATGGTTTGAATAAAGCACTGAACACAACCACAAATCTTGTTAAGAAGGCTGCACCTGTTGGTCAGTTTTGTATGGTGTTATACTTGCTTCAGTGAGCAATTACTTAAAAAAATTAAATGCTTTTACTACAAAAACAGGACTTCAGCACAAAGTTCTATTGAAAGCAGTAACCTCTCAATGCTATGTCAGTGTGTGTGAAGCTGACATGATGACTCTCTTTAAAGCAACACGTATTAACAATTACTGCGCTCATTTCCATTTTATCATCATTATTTTCCCTATAAAAACCACTGTTTGCTAGACACTAGTGTTGCATTGGAGTGTGTGTGAATAATTTGCAGCTGAAGTGTGTCTTGATGAATTAATGAAGCCAGAGATGAAGAAGTGAAAGGAGGGAAAGCAGAGAAAGTTGTCTGCCTTACTCAAAGCTAACAAGTGGACCTGAGGGGAAAAAATTTGCAGGTTGCTGTATGCCATCGTGACTCCACCTCTCACCTCGCGCTGAGTCACACTGTACGCAAACACAGAAATGCGCGCATTGCTGTAGTGGTGTGTAAAAACACCCAGGTCTAGCATATTATTTCAACCAGAGATGCTCCTTAGGCTAACACACACACCCCTCCTGCTGAGCTGTTGTGTCTGTTTTCCAAGAGCTCCGTGAAGGCTCAGAGGGGGGGACAGGCAGCGGGAGGCCTTGGGTGAGTAAACAAGAGGGTGGAAAATGGTTAGAGTGGGAAGAAGAGAGGAGAGAGGAAGTTTGATGTTGAGAGGAGAAGATGGTGAGTTGATAGGAAGGTTAGGGAAAGGAGGGAAGAGGATAAGGACATGAATGAAATAAGACAACAGGCAGAGAGATATATGGAGTGGAAAGCAGAACCAGAGCAGGAAAAGGATCGGGATAGCTGATGATGCTGCTGTCATCCGCCTGTCCCTGCATGTCACACTGGCACGCTGACGCTCCATGGAGAGCAATTACTACTGTCCCCCATCCACAGGGTCCACCAATCTCTATTAGAGATGACAACATCATCCCATATGCTGGTGTATGGAGCAGAGCATCAGCTCTCTCTCCGTCAGATACCATGTAATCACATGAAAAAAAGGAGGGAGGCTGGCATGGAGGAAATAAACCAAAACCACTGCATCAGCATTGCTCACACATGTCAGACCTGCAGCACTCTACCATTGACTAACACGTGTTGCTTGGCACTGTGTGATGCAGTCAGTGGCTGAAAAATCCCACCGTGGTTATTATGGTATTTCACAAAGAAAAAATATTACGGTCCTTGTAATTAGTGTTAGTTAATAGGTAATAAGGCCATTGTAAGTCCTTATAAGATGCTTACTAACATTCATGTGTTAATAATAGCATCAAACAATTTATTGTTAGATTATAAGACATTTATAAGCTCTTATGAGAAATGTATTAATGTTAATAAATTTATAATAATTGTTTATAATAGCTAATTTATTAATTCTTACTAACGTACCTATTCTGTCACTGTTAATCCTTTTACTACACTTTTTTGTTGCCTTATTAAGCAGAGCAGGGATTTCATGGGGCCACGAGGTCCATGGCTGCCATGCACCCTCAGTTTGGCATTATGGCATTCTCTCCATAAAATCATATGTCCTGCTGCCACAGTGCTCTTGGTGCCACTCCCACACTGCCTCAGCTGTGTTTACTGTTTTCTCCTCTACTTCCTTCTTGTCAATACAGTTTTTAGACACCAGTGTCTTTTGTTGAGATTCTGTGTTGTTATTGGGCAATATCAAGTGAAGCTGTGTATATGCCAGTGGTGGGTTCAATTTTGTGCCTAAACTGCTGGAGAACACAAATCTACCACTGGCCAACCAGGAGAATTAATCGGACTCATCCTGATTTACCAGTGCACGTGTTTTAGAATTTGGGTGGAAAATGATGATTCAAGAAGCAACGATATAGTTAGTTACTTAGCTAACAACTCACCAAAATAACTGTAAACCTCTTCTTTTTTCACTGAATCAATTTATCATGTAACTTTACCCAGTTGATTATTAGAGTGTATGAACTTTTGACTCAGGCATGTGTGCCATTATTGGTCATTTGTAAATATCAATAAACTATTTTGTAAAATAAACCGCTTTTTAAAATCATCAATTATGCTATTGGTAGTTATACTATGTATTCAAAATAAAATAATTCTTAACCATCAAAGTTCAAATAATTATTCCATAGAATGAAAATTAGTTTTATTTGATGGCCTTGCTGCCCTGACATTTGGCCTTATTGTAAGGACCTTAAGTGTTAAATAATCAAAACTCCTGTACAGCATCTATATCACAACATTTATTCATTGTTCCAGAGTTTCTTAATACTTGTGTTTTCACAGGACGAGAGATTTAAAAGTATCATTTTTTTGTCTTTTGGGATGTTGAGAACATACAATACATGCAACATGGCAACAGCTCTTATATTTGAGCTTCTCTGGGAGATGATGGCTCAACTTTCAATTCAATTCAATTTTATTTATATAGCGCCATATCATAACAAAGTTATCTCAGGGCACTCTATCTCATGGAGCCGGTCGAGACCAACTTCCACACACACAAAGACCCAACGTTCCCACCATGAGCAGCACTAGGCGACAACGGCAAGGAAAACTCCCTTTTAACAGGTAGAAACCTCGAGCAGAACCAGGCTCTAGGTGGGCGGTCAGGAGAGAGAGAGGGAGCAGGAGGAAGAAGAACATACAGTAGTGCAGTATAACAGTAATAGCAACATTGGCGGTTGAGCAGGAACACGGGGGCAGCAGGAGCAACCACAAATCCAGACTCTACAGCGCCGGAGGCAGAAATACCTGCAGAAATCTTTAGGAGAGAGAGAGAGAGAGGGGGACGAGAGAAGCACACAGTTAGGGGAAGAAGGTGAATTAGTGACAAGCATTAATGGGATATGAGTGTCTACAAATGGAGAGGAGAGAGAGGGACTCAGTGCATCCTACGAGTCTCCCGGCAGCCTAGGCCTATAGCAGCAAATGTGCTACATGAGTTGGTAAAAATGCTTAAATATTACAATTGCGGTTATAGGTATACCCTCACCTGTGATGAACTTCTTCTCAACATTTTTGATTCAACTTTTATTATTTAACAATCGTTGTTATTGGGTAACCCTGTAACTCTGTTCAGTTCTGTCAATGTTTTACATTTATACCTGACATTATGTGCTGTGTTATAACGAAAGTTGCAACAAGTTGCAAGTTCTTGTTCCTTCATTTCATTGACAATTGAAGTGATTGAGATGCTGGTTGAAGTCCCCACAGTAAGTCCATCACATGCCACTGGAATATGAAGATAGCCCTTGCTGCATCTGTATAGCACCACAGTTTGCACATATAATGTGACACCAATAATCAAGAGGGTAATTACTGGAATAGGATGACACCAACTCATAATAATGATTATAAATTGGGTAATTAAAGCACAAGTTAGAGAATTCACCAGCTTGTTTAACTTTGATCTGAATGTCATCCAGCTGATGGCTCTGTCACATCCCAATTGCCAATAATCAATAACTACCAACTATTAGTCCAGTTTGGTGGCAACCAAAAAAACAGTGTGTCGTCTTGTGTCATTAGTAGGAAAACAAAATGGCATTTCAACTGTCACGTTGTTAAAACAGAACAAATGACATAATTAAGCTCTTTTAGGCAACTGGGTGTTGAGTTATTTCTGCACCAATCAATAGGCTGGTAAAAAAAGGAAAATGTCAATAAACATATGCGTAAATTGATTCCATCTGCTTATTATCATATAAAACAGCCTGGTAAATATGCAACTAATTACTGGTGACACTCCAATATCCGATAACATGTGAAAAATGATGCTCATTCAATACGTTATTATTTCTGTATCAATAAAAGATGAGGGAAATTAGTTTTAGTGTACTCAAGACAAAACCCTTCTTTGAGTGTTTTTACACTTAAATTTAAAATATTTCCTATATATTTTTGTACTCTGCATGTTCCAATAAGGTTACTCTGCAAGGAAAGACAGATAATACTTTGAATATCTGTTTCATTTTTTCTACTAAGTTATTCTTTGTTGCTGCAGAATTATATCTAAATACGACAGTGATAAATTGTGTTTCTGTGTGTTCCGCCCAGCCATCACACTTGATACATAAAAAAACAAACATATGAAGGCTTTATGTGTCACTATGTCCATATCACTGCCCTTCTTGGAATGTACATCCACAGGCATCCACACCATCTAGTTCAGCATCTCGAAGATGCCAGCCGTGCTACATGCCATCCTGCTGTCTCTTCCAACCCTAATTCACCAAGCCACGCAGATTTTCTAGCCTAATCCCCCCTTTGCTCACACTTCTATCCCGCTGGAGTTTGGTAATACAATCTGGAGTGATGACTGAATTCCTGCTCCGTCCAACATCACCGGGTTGCTAGTCTCCTGCCTCCCTGGCTCTAATAAGATGAGTTGTTTTCCATTTGGGCCCTTAATGCCACTCCGGGCTTCATTTTGCAGATCCCTGATGTGCCACAGTGAAATCATAACCCTGGACTCAAACCTGCTTGTTGATCTTGAGATTACTGGTCGACAACAGGTTTCCCCCTTAAACCCTGTCCGCCCTGGATGAGGAAACCCAGGCGTGGGATGATATTGAGATGTCTTCCTCTCTTTCTGTCTCTCTCTTTCTTTCCTTTTCTTGCTCTCTAACCACGGCCATCCACAAGTGCTCACAGCTGCTGGTGCCACTGTGCCGCTAAGTAGGTTTTAAGACGGGTCCCAGTCGAGCCTTCTCTCGCCCAACCAGGAGGCAGAGCCCTGGATCCAGACCTTTTTAAGTGATCATCCTTGTATCATAACAGATTAAGGGCTACTGCTGCTCTGGATTAGGCCTAATCTAACCTTTATCCGCTCCCATCTTCACCTGAAACTTACAGCAACCAGGAAGTCAATCGCCAGGCCCCTGTGATATACAGTGACACTGATCTTCCTTTTCGTGCTCTAATTATCAGGATTAAGAAAAACACTTTTGAGTAATTATTTTCACATCGGATAAACATTAGGCTTGCATGGATTTAGCTGAGCTTTCGCCCAACAAGAAGCGGAGATCTGAGCGGGTTTACGAGCTCCAGACAGGCAGATGGAGATCCTTTTCTAATCAGGAATAACCAACAAACGGGCAATGGAAGAAAAGGCGAAGAACAAAGAAATAAATGTCCTTTTTTTATTTAAACGATTTGGGATTTTCAAAGCTGAGGAGAAAATGTACACATAATGTCTTGTCATAAGTATATTTACATTTCAGATAAGGGGGATGGTATGTTGTGTCTTTTGCTGCAGCAGAAGATTTGATACTCCTTTGCATGTCTAGATTTACTGGAGTTATGTTTTTTTTTAGTGCTGCTTGCGAATGGATTTGCCAGACAAGTAACACATTTGGAGAATTCTTCTCAAAGGAGAAAAAAATGTGGAACCATGGGAAAAAGATGACCTTCAGAGCATGTTTGATATTATATATTATTTCAATCACACACAATTACAAACTGAAATCACATCACAGCACCAAACTGAGGCCCAGATAACCTTTTAAAGGGACAATTCCCTCAGAGGGGTGACCCCTGACCCCAGGCCTGCCAGCAATCTTCTGCAGGATGACTTGGCTGCAGTTGCAGAGGTTATGTGCGCTGACACATACACATGGACACACAGTCTGTTTCTCTCCCTAACCTTTGAGTTTTTTCATCTTTTACATGTCCCTTACTTTATCTCTGTCTTACAAATATAAGTGTACAAAACAACAATTTCCCTGGATATTTATTAATGCACTTATGAAAACCACAGGAAGTACTAAATGTGTTGTTTAAGTCTGAAACTTGTTAAGCTTTGTTAATAAATGTGCATCCACTTTCAGAAAATACCTCATCAACATGGGCCATGGATACATGGTACATTTCTGTGTAGACCTGTTGGATTCCTGGAAGTAAATCCCCAAAAGAATTAATCTCTCATAAGAAATGTATTTCAAAACCAAATCAGCTAACAAGAAATCTAGACTTATTATGAACTACCAGGCATTTTAGCCTTAAAGCCCCGGAAAACATTTTTACATTAAACATGTATAATAAAATAAGCAACAGTCATAGTTTGTAAAAAAAAAAAAAGTCATTCTTAGAAATTATTTATTAAGAGTTTAACACTTAAAAACTCTAGCTAATCAAGCTAATTTGTTTGTGTGTGTGTGTATGTGTGTGTGTGTGTGTGTGTGTGTGTGTGTGTGTGTGTGTGTGCGCGCGCATGCGTGTGTGTGTGTTATATTACCAAAAGTGATAACACAGAAAATTGTGTGTTCATATAAGATCCCGTTGCTCACAGTAAGCAAAAACTGATGAAATTAGATCTTTAAGGCCTTTAAGTTAGGGAGCGTTTACACATCTGATTGCACATCTGCATAAGAATTGTGGAAATTTTCAGACATGGTCTACAAGGGTAAAATGAGGGAAGAGTCTTCCACTGTTCACCCAAAATGTTTGGAAACAACTGCATAGTTATGTAGTTTCACTTGAAATCCAGTGTAGAATCAAACAACGTAAAACATAAAGTATACTCAGAGACTACTCTGTATACAAGTTGAAGACCTGACAAAAGATAAGACAAGGCAGGACCTACTGAGATTTATAGCCTAACTAATTTTCCAACACTCATCCAGGAAATGACAATCCTGTTCCTCTAAACTCTGATTAATCTCCTTGAAGTGTGGTGAACGTTTCTGTGTCGCCACTAACCCCTCGCTACCCTCTGACATCCCCCTGCTGCTAAAATGAAGACCTCTTGCGTCCACCTGCCCTCTGCCTCTACTCAGAACCAGATGTGTTGAGGCTTTGATGTGGACCAAACTTTTCAGGTCAGGGAAGGACAAAACCCCAAAACTGGCTTGCATGAAGCCACAACACATGCAGCACTTTTGGCTTTCAGCGCAAGCATCATGTAAAATTGTGAAAAATGTGAATTCTTTAACTTTGTAGCCACTCCATGATCCGTCATGCACAGGGGGGCACAGATGTTCTCCTCTCCTGGGGTTGTGTGTCTGCTATTAGTTTCCTTTGAGCAGTGAGACCCTTCGAACAGTAATGTATTAAAGTTTGAGTTATGGCCATTATTCTATACCTTCAGTTAATGTTCTTTCAAACTTGCATTGGTGCACATTTATTGTGAATGACACCTAACCTAAACCTACATCCAGAGAGCATCCAGAGGTTATCAATAACATACTATAATAACATGCAAATGGACATTACAACGTCATCATAAAGCTACTTATTCACTGTGGAATGAAATTCATCTGATGATCATCTTCTTCTGCGTGTATATTTTTGAACATTTTTTAACCAGATTTTTCAATAAAGTCTGAAAAGTAGGAGCCCTTATAAATTGGATGAGTTAAAGCCAGACTTTTAGTTGAGTAACTGATTTTGATCAAGAACCCCCTTTGTACATGAATAAAGTGACTTTGTGTTAGTAGCCAAATTATTTAACAAATTATACCAATAATTACAAGCAGCAGGTGACGTATAGATTTAACAACTACACATAAGTACACACTACTACATAAAGTTGGAATAATCTTTATTCCTATGTATACATATCAGTATGAGCCTTTCACCTTTGGGCAGTGATTACATACTGAGTCTCAGTTACCCAGTTACGACTTCATGCTTAACAATTGTTTCGCTGTGTTGTCCTTTTAATAAAAATATTTTATGCCAACTTTATGGGCGACAGTGTATATTTGTTTTAGTTTGAATCATAATGTTTAAGTCATGTTATCATCACCAGTCACCTGTGTATAGCCAGTATTGTGAATGGCCGGTTTTGTATTTACAGTAGATGATCATGTTTTTTGAAACGCTGCCTCATATGACTAACCTCAGACTGTAGCTAAAGGCAAAGGCAGCATGAGAAGGTGAGTTTCTCGTTTTCCCAAAGCTCTGTTGGAGGTAAAAGAAATCACCGAGACTAGACATGCCACTGGGCAATGCAAAGAGGGAATGAGAAATTAATGGATTACTCAGTCAGGAATCTCTTTGCTATTTTTTGGGGCTTAGTGAAAATGTCTGTGAATATGGAATTGCTCCAGACTAACTGTATATTTAGGGTTTTGGTTCAGACTATTGTCCCATAATTACCTGTTGTTTCTATGAGGGATGGGCGGGTTTGGTGTGGCGCATACTTCCTGTACAAACAGGAGGAACAAACAAATCCAAGGTTCAATGATGACACATTTAAGTTCTGTTGAAACGTGGGAAAAAGAATATCAGCCAATAATTGTTAACTTAAGTAAGAGGTTTTGCTTTGAACGACAGTTTATCTAATTTGTAATGATGACATAAGTCCCACCCATCTGGGACTGAAGTATGTTTACATACATTTTAATAATTTATGTTATTTGCAGCTACTAACTGGAATGCTTGCAAGAGGATTAGTGTTAACTAAAATAAACCAAATTATACAGTTTATTTCTATGACTTATTTTGACTCACTTGAATAGGTGAGGGAAAGGTTTTATAGGATATTGATGGAAGTGATTGGGTCTTATAACCTATATCTTTGACAGCAGCTTGAAAATCATTGTACTGACTGTATAAGGAAATGCAAATCTAACATTTCCATAGCAGCATTGGCTTTTAAAATATAAATGGTAGTGAGATGATTTCACTGCATGGAGTCATTTGATGCAGTGCAGTAGCTGTTCACATAACAACTGCAAGGGGATCTTGATTCACTAAGTTACAAATTACAAACAGACTGTCTTATTTAGTTGCTGGTATGTTTGCTGGAATGTGTCCTTTTTGGTGAACTAGAGTGGTAATCTCTCACAAGTCACAAGTCATAAGCTGAAATTAAAGGCAGTTTGTTTTCTCTAGCTGGGCTTGATTAGCAAAGGAAACATTCGGCGCACATGCAACATTTATAAACTTTCGTAAGAGCATAAGTGCAGTTTACTTAGTCTCTTGTCACAGAGGCAAAAGGTCAGTAAGAGGTTGATGTTTGGAGAAGCACATTAAATGTTGGTTTACCCCTCAGAGTTATTTTTGAGACTTTATTGACCACAGCTGGCTTCTGTATGACTAACGCTATGTAATACAGGAAGATTAAACCAGAGCTGGCAAATTATCACATTCAATAGTCCTATGGCACATTCCACTAGAACATAAAAAGGCCTGTGCACTGAGAAAGAACAGAGTGATGTAAATTAATCTACAAAATCTTAATAATTCTTAAGGAAAAATATAGTATGTCACTGCAAACCCAACCTATGTGTTTGATTACCAAGGTTTCCATTAGTTAGTAATGTTTCTGTGATAATATCACTTTTTTTTTTACCATACCACTGTCACCATCCGCTTATTATTATAGGATAAAGTGGTTTTTAAAAAGTTGGCATTGGAAAATAAATAAAAAAAATCTCACTGGACGGAATCAGGGGTTTTACAAAATCGTCCAATAACAATATTCTTTTCTGACAACAGGAATGTGAAATGGTGTTGAAAACAAACAAGATTTGAACAGTGTTTTTGAAATCTGCATGAGGGCCTTATTAAACTTGTCACTAACTAATTGGTTGAAGGTTTGATTTCTCAAATAATCTTTTGTTGTCCATCTTCTTGTGTATGTGGAAGGGTTTTATTTAGTTTGGTTTGGTTTACTGACCACACGCTTACACACATCAGACACATCAGACTTTGTCAGGGATGAAAAAACAATGAAGAATAGGTTATTGGACTGCCTCAGAATGTTGACGTCCTCGATCTTAACTAAGAAAGGTAATAACAAAAACAGACAAATCTTTATATCTGCTACACTGAATGGAAAACCGAATATCTCACTGTGTCGCCTTCTGCATTTCCCCATATCCATGTGTCACATCTCCCACAGCGTTGTCCACTCATCATCAGCAGTAATTTGATTTTGTCGTTGGCGATGACAATGATGGAGATGTCGATAATCCCCGCTATGCATTCACAATAGAATATTTCCCAGTAGCCTCTATTGATCGGTACTGTTATTTGCCATGAGGATCAGTGTGATAATTAAAAACTAAACACATTTAGCATCTGACTTCCAAGCTTTTATTACCTCTGATAGTTTAGCAGGAAAAAGAAAAGGTCATATTAAGGGATTGAGGGCCGAATGGCCGATGGGTTTGACAGGTTTGTTTGGATATGATGGATTCTTATTTATTGTATAAAGGCAGATTAGTTGGTGATGTGTGTTTGAGATTATTTTGATGGCATTTCTGCTTTACTTACCAGCACAGATCAGAGAAAGATGTCAATTATGAGAAATAAAAAGAATGAGGGAGATATGCATCATAGTAGTGCACTTTAGATATGTGGTCAAAACTACTTCTAGGCCATATCAAGTCTAGGATCTGGTTTAAGAGTGTAGAGCGTGCACATCCAAAAACATTTACAGATGCTGGATCAAAAAACAACATCTCTTAGATAAAATGTTTTTGTGTTAAATTAAAGTTATTGCAAATTTACCATTCTGTCCAAAACACAACTACAGTATATTAAACTGACCTTGCTGGTCCTATGGCATGTTGAGCACTCATGTAGTGAACTTGGTTTAAACAGCAGTACAAAGACACAAATACAGGACATAAAATCAATAAATCACATCTGTCAGTCAACACGTCTAATAAGATCATAGCATCCTGAGGCTCTAACAAGTGATAACACGTTCCATGTGGCTGGAAGATCAGAACAAGTTTTCTTGTTTTCACTAGACCATATGAATGTGCTACAACAATGTACATCTTAACAAGCCATTTAATCTTGTATTCACAGTTCAAATCTAAATGCAAAATTATGCAAATACTGTGCCCGTGAACATCAGCAGTTTCTTACATGGCATCAGCTATCTTATTAAGATTATTTTTTCTACAGGCTTATTCTGTTTTCCAGGTTGAGACCTGCATGGAGGTTGATGTTGGGGGGTGCTCAGCTAAAGATGAGCGGGCTAAGACAAATGGCTTCTCTCGCTGCTATTTGGCAGCCGGGGCCCTCAATGGCTCCCTGTAGACGCAACACTTACGAACCACAATAAGGCGGCAGCGGCTCTCTGCAGTCTAATAGCACTGAACATGATAGAGAAGTCTGTAATCTGAAATCATAGCTGTCTGGGTCTCGTTACTGGGGACACAACAAGGGTTCAATAGCTCCCAGAGGTCAAGGCATGATGTCCGAGACATTGGTAAGTTTCATGAAAATACTTTATCACTTTGTCTTCCAGAGGGAAAAAAACTGGGCGAGCAGTCCATCTTCTATCAATAAAACCCCAGACACCGAAGCAGCTGTTAAACAAAACAATTTGTTTTTGCTGTTATATGATAGACGTTTACAAGTTATCTGGCAGTGTAGAATCCTAAGCCAGGCCATAGAAAGTTTTGCAATGAATTGTTCTGTTTGCTTAATGCTGCCTTAATAGAACCTGTTTGCAAAGTAAATTATAAATATACTGTAACTGGACGGATGCAGACACCTTCATGTTGCAGTTTGCAGTAATAACATTTAAAAAAATATAAAGATATTTTGGGATATGTGCTTGTTTGTTTTCTTGCAGAGAGTTTTATCATAAGATTGATACCACTCTTCTATATGTCTGAAGAATTTGAAGCTACAGCCTTTTAGCTTAGCTTAGCACAACGACTGGAAGCAGGTTGGAATGGCTGGACTGGTACTTTCTAAAAGTAATAAAATCCACCTACCAGCACCTAAAACTCACTAATTTTACATGTTATAACTCATTTGTTTAATCTGTAAAAAGTGTAAAAACGTCAGTTTGACGTTTTCAGGGGAGCCAGACTATTACTTGGCCCTTCTGGTTGCCTGGCAACTGCTCCCATGGAAGAAATAGTCATAACGTGTAATTAGTAAGCTTTAGGTGCTGGTGAGCGGATTTTATTACTTTTGGACAGAGTCAGGCTAGCTGTTTCCCTGTGCTGTCAGTCTTTGTGCTAAGCTAAGCTGTAGGGGCTGCTGGCTATAGCTTCATATTTAATAGACATATCGATCTTCTTGTCCAACTATATGCCAAAAAGTAAATGAGAATATTTCCCAAAATGCCAAACTACTGCTTTTACAAGCTCCACTTTATTATTGCAGAGATAAAAAGGGGCCACCTCACCACTGAGCACCCCAAGAGCATACAGTTTGGTGCCGTCCAACACAACCCATGAAAGCATTTTATTTCTCTAATAAATTAACAGCGTGGCCATAGGCCCTCACCAGGAGCAAACACAAGCACTCCCCTGGGGAAGGCAATTTAAAGGGAGAGAGGAGGGGGACAGTGCATCAGGCCACCGCATGGACGGATCAAATCGACCTTAAAGATGATCCAGTGCGAGATGCAGCAGAAATTGATGGCCATGTGTCAATGAGATGGAGACAATGAGGGTGAAAGGTAAATGTCCCTGGCTAGATGTTTGTGCATGTGCATGGCTGAAGTTTACATTGGGCCTCTCACTGTGTGTGTGTGTAAATCATGAATATCCTCGCAGCCACCACTGTTTAAGGCCCCTTTGGAGCAATTTCACCTATTTTATTAAGCAGTAACAATTTATACATTTCAGTGGAAGTGGATATATGGAATTCCATTGGAATGGATCCTTTCATACGTGACCGTATCAGATGATGGATGTTGCATTACTAATCAAATTCATTGTTGTAGCCACTTGGGAATTTGACCGGGTGAAAAAAAAGCCTTGCATGTTTATCAAATGCAACACAATGACAATTATATTACATAATCTTAAATTATAAATGATTATAAATTCTATGAACTGGCACATAATTTGAAACACTGTAGACTTTGTCTTAAGCTCAGATGAAAGTAATTTAAAGGAGACATATCAACATGAAAATAAAATCACTGTACCATAACATGGACACAACCTCCATTGAGGCACATCCATCCATCTCTCTCATGACTTCATTGTAATACACTTTAGTTAGTGTCTCGCTGACCAAACATAGTACATAAAAATAGCTCATTGGTCAGTGTTTTATTTTCTATGCCATATTTCACAATTAACCTCTTGTTTCATAATATTTTGGGAGGAAACAAATACTCAAATAATAATAATAATAAATACATAATAATACAAAATAATAATCAAACATATTCCAACAACTGAGCTAAACTAATCTAAAATGTGGAATATGTAAATACATAAAGAGAGATTCCATTGACAAGGATATCACCTGCTGCATTTTTTCACCTCAGCTGACGTGTTTGACAAACTGGTCACTTAGGAGGTCTCCCATTTGAATAAGCAAAGCCCTGCTGTAATTGGGGTGCACATATTTTGAACAAAAACATGAGAAGACGAATCATTACAAACCTTATTCGTCCATCCAGACGACAGCAGAAATCAACCTGATTCCCAGATGTGTCGCCCCCGCCTCCACCCACCCCCCACCCATCCCCCACTCCCAGTTATTCCTGTAACCTCCGAGACTATAAGGAAATGAAAAAGGATTAGTGGGACTCTGAATCAACGAAATGACTTTAAATGACTTCTTCGGATAGCCACAGGCCAGACGCGCAGCATGTTTAAGTTGACATTTCAATTGTACAAGTAATTTGCATTCTATTTGACTCTAAATGACACCTCCATATTAAGGATTCCAACAGCAGTTTTTGATTTTCTCAGTTCAAAGATGAGAATAAGAAACGTGGCTTAATCAAGATATGTAGGACTCCTGTCAATCTCTGACCAAAAAAAACCTCTAACAAGGTGGGGTCTTAACTTCAATCAAATTCTTAACGTGTCCACTCATGACACAAAGCAAATCTTCAACCGTTGCACCACACCTTATTAAATAGAGATCACTAACTGAACACATGTATCTGTAATATGGCAATCTGGCAAAAATTAAAGAAAAAAGGTGGGGAATGATTGCTTTGAGGTTATCACAGGAAGCTGCAGACAGTGAGGTTTAAATCTGGTGTGATCCTGTTGCTAAGATACTTGGTAATGTCACTGAAACAAGCCCATGATTCTAATTGGTTGGAGTTCATGCATGTCCTCACATATTTTGTCATTACTGAAGAGACTAAGGAAGTCATTTATAAGTATGGTCGCATTGTTTTCTACTGAATTATAATTTTCTTTTACTGAGTCAGAATTATGTGGAAAAAAGCTGAATACAACATTATAGTAGCAATAAACTACATTTTTTGTTTTGTTTGATTTAGTTTAAAAAAACATCTACAACATAAACAAACACATACGCTATAAATCCCAAAGTATTTAAACCCAGTCATATAATCTCACATTGAAGTTTTTGTTTGTATATGACATCCACGTGTTTCAACCATTTTCATAAATAAGTCAATATCAGTGGCACACAAGGAACACAAGGGACATTTTAAGATTTTAAGACACAATTCAATTCAATTCAATTCAATTTTATTTATATAGCGCCATATCATAACAAAGTTATCTCAGGGCACTCAATCACATGGAGCCGGTCGAGACCAACTTCCACACACACAAAGAC
>JAVQJD010013813.1:0-19996 GCA_036023655.1 Nannoperca australis
CACACACACACACACACACACACACACACACACACACACACACACACACACACACACACACACACAGTGAGCATGGGAAACCTGGGCATAGAGAGATCAGTTGGACTGCCTGGTGCTGCTGACAGCACTATTCCTGTGAGCAACATGGCAGGTTGGCTTTGAAGGTAAGACGAATGCCTCTACTGTCCCCCTGGCCGTCTCTCCACACTTCCTAAAGGAAATTGTCTTTAGAGCAGCTTGATGTGTACGGCTTCTCCCTACAGTGAAGCAAACCCACACTATTGCCAGAAGATCCAAACAGGAAAGGCAGCCGGACTCCTCTACCCTCAGAGAGAAACAGAGCCCTCTGACCCCCCTCACCTCCCTCTGAAAGCCCAAGGGATGATGATGTTCTGTTATTTTTCCTCAGCACAGAGGACAAAATGTATACATACCTTGGTTTAAGACCCCATCCTCAATGAGCTCATCCTCACTAAAGTCTATGAAGGCCTCAACATGCGCCAGACACTGTGTAACACACAAAGCAGAGGGGAGAGAAGGGAACATTAACGTTATGTTAACGCACATTTCACATATTCTTCATTCTGTCAACTTTTGCACATTACCTGAGAAATATTCTGCACAAACCCTGCTTTTTATTAAAATAACAGTCATATTATAACAATTTTAATACAAATTTTTCAAATTATATGGTCAACTTTCTTCTTACTGTGTTTATTGTTATGGACCAATATACCAAAGCAAAATCCTTGTGTTTCTGATTCTGAAGAGGCTTAAATGAGTATGCGAAATACATCTATATTAAAAAATCTAAATCAATAGTTAGATCTCAAAATGTATGCAAATCATTTTCTATATATACTGTAAAGTGTGTTTTCATGTTGACACGTGAGCAGGCAGCGCAGAAACTGAGGGTAACATGAATAGGCAGCTGTGCATCTTGCTGGTGCCGCAGCTGCTGACGTGGATATATGTTACCGTGCCGCCTGTGCTACCTGCATAAAAAACAGTGTCTAAACAATTCGTACATCACTAAACAAAGAAGTAAAAATGGTAAATGGTAAATACTACTCACATCGTTTAAAATATATGGACATTTTTAAACTTGTTTCAAATGTTTTCTGTAACGTCTTTTATTTTCCACATGACATATAAGTAGTTATGCTGCCCCACCACACACGTGAAGTGTGTGGTGGGGCAGCATAACTACTTTGATTTAGGGCTAAAACTAATTAATGTTTTCAATGCAGATTCTTCTTCAGATTCATTATTTAATAACTTAATCTTTAAAATGTCAGAAAATAGGGAAAAATGCCAATCAAGGTGAGATCATCAAGTTCCTTGTTTTGTCCAGCCAACAGTCCCAAAAACAGGAAGCGTCAGATTCCTATAATTTAATCCATTCACAAAAGTGGGAAGCCACCGGTTTAAAAAAAAAAAAAAACTGCATTGTTTGGGTGTCAAATGACGGTTTGACCCCGGGCATCATACAGATGGTATACTTCTGATTAACTGGATTCCAAGAAATCGGAGTCCAAAATAAATGCACGTTTGAATTGCTTCTAGGAACCGTCCTAAGGGAGCTGTCAACAAGCAGCTTAACAGAGTTTCTCAAGGGAGATCACCTGGACCAGGTGGTCAGATCTGGTGCCAAAGTGTCGAAAGATCATTGGTCTATATACTCCAAAACATTTCACAGTAGAGGAGCGTTTGGCCTGCGTCCATTAAGTTGAAGTGTTCATCTGCGGTCAGTGACCTGCTGCTCTGAACGGCTCTGAAGATGTGAAAGAAAACTCAACCTCTGTCCGGATTGGATGTAACTAGAATTACCGCCCCCTGGTTGTATGCCTCTGCCAACCAATCAAGTTGCAGTTTACATCCATGTCTGTCCAGAACCACATATGTAGAGGATACTTGGAAGAAATTTAATAAAGGTATAACATGTATTATTAAGTGAAACTCACTCCCAGGATCACGATTAGCTACGCGCGCTCCAATATGTTCTTTGCAGTCACATGATTCCGATGACACTCAAACTTTAGAATGAGGCAGGAAGTGAAAGGCAGAGATGGGTGAAGGCCTGTAGTGTGGTACTCACACTCAACGTGTGTGTGAAATCTGGAATCGACCAATTCATTCTTAAATTAGGGCAAAGAACCTATCCTGAGGCCACAATGACATTTGACCTTTAAGTCAAAAGTGTCACCTACTCAGTGTCCGACCAACTGTCAAATATGGTCACTGTCTCCCCCTCTGTTCCTGAGTTATGGTGTTGAATAATGGCCAAAGAAAGACATTATGATGTTGACCTTTGACCTTTTCTGTAAAAATGTCAACACTTCATTGCTGCATCCCATTAAACATCTGTGTTGACTCGTTGTCCAACCACCTGTGAAATATGTGAAATATGGTCATCAATTGTGAGGTCACAGTGACCTTGACCTCTGACCACCTAATTCGAATCAGTTCATCCCTGTGACCAAGTAGACGTTCGTGCAAAATTTGAAGAAGTCCCCTCAAGCTATCGCCGGCTTGGAGACTTGACTGAACCTATATGCCACCATATGAGGGTAAGAAGTTTTAAGAATGTGGAAGTCTTATTTATGAACAAAAAAAACTTCAACAGTGTAAGGTGCAAGGAAGGGTTTTTTTCCCCCCCAAACAACAGCAGGGAATTCTCCTGATTTTAGCAGTTGCACGGTTAAAACACACTTCATTACAGGATGTCCTGATAGCTAAATGGTTTGGGTGCGTACCACATATCCGTGACCTTAGTTGCAAGTCATCCCCTCTCTCGCCGTCTGCCTCTATACTGTCTGCTATCACATTTAGGCAATAAAGCAGCAAAAACAAATTAATCTTGCAATTCAGCATATATGTTCCGTTCTTCCATCACTCTAATTTATCTTAACTTCCAGACTGACTCAGCTTTCTGCCCCATATCTATACATACAGTACAGGATACTGTACAGATAAGAAAAACAATGCTGCTGCACAGAGTATGTCAGTGCCTTGATTGCATGCCTGTCTTAAGTGACAGACATGTAGCAGCTGTGCTTGGTAAAATTAATTTATTATCCATCCAAAACAATACAAAGCCAGATGTGTAAATGGGTCTCAAGTGAGTACAGATGGAACAACAGCACGTTACGGTACAGAAGCTTCTTACAGAGTCAAAAGTCAAACAGAGAAGTGCCCTTGAATGCTTACTAGCTGCTTTCCTCAGGAAAGTCCAAATTACCAGGTCAGCGATGTCTCTCAGCAGCTTTGACTCAGTTCTGGTGCCAAAGCAGTGCAGAATTACACAGAACACTCTCGAAACAGAGCCACAGTGCAGGCCAGCGGAAATGTTGTGGTCACCGGCCTGATCCCTTCAGCCATTCAGTCATCGCATAATCGTAAGAACAACAAGGGCATTTCAAGCGTCTTAACAAATTCAATTTGATCCTTGAGGAGTCAGTAGTTCTGTGAATCAGATATTATGGATGTAAAAAAACTTGCCCTTATCTGGTGGAAAATATACAATTTCTAGTTTAATGGACTATGATTATATAATTGTATTAATTGTAAGATCAATAACATTACAACCCCCAATAGTTTAGATAGCTGGGTTGGTTGAATAGAATAATGTACTAAACACAAAATTATATTTATTTTTTATGTTCTTATATTTGTATAATTGTATATTTATTTGCAAAATGTATATACCTGCAAAAACAAGTGTCCATAATTTAGCAATGTGTTCTCTTAACTCCACGATGGGTTTCTCCTCCATGAAGTAAAACTAAATCTAATTATTATTCCATTCATTTGCATTGTTCTGTTTTCCCAATCCCGGTTACAATGTGAGATAAATATCTACATGTGCCATATAGATAAGTATTTTGATTCCCAGTATTGAATAGAATCACGTGCTACTAGATGCACTACAGCAACATGAAAACAGGAAGCCTCATATTCCCATAAGTTAATCCATCAACGGTGTGTTGGAAAAGCAGCTGTAGAAATCCAAAAAAAAAAGAGAGCATTGTTTGAGTGTGAAACTACTGAGGCCTGACCTACAGCACAGAACAGACGGGTTCTTTCCAAAACACTGTTTGTAGAAACGTCACACATGAACATGTAATGTCTTCAGGGACAATTCGGCTTGTTTGAACTGTCAAGCTAACTTAGAATTAGACAGAATATTGCTTTTCACATCCGAATTTCTAAAAGCCTCCCCCCTGTTCACCTGTCACTTCAAAGACCAGGTCTGACTGGGCCTGCGTCACTACGAGGTCCCAGGGTGGTTGAGATCAAGTCTGACTTCAGGTCAACATTGACTGATCAGTTGTATAGAAACTGGAGGATCATTACAACACGCAGGTTTCTACAACACGGATTAGTTTGATTCAACGTTTATAGTGCTAAATAAAAAGTCCAAACATCAATAAAATATGTCAACAGGAAAAAGTCAACTTTACACCTCGTAGCATCGAAGACCAAGATGAATCCAAAAAATTAAGAAAAAGAAACAGTGTTAAAAAGATCAGACTAAATAAAATAAATAAGACGCCTTTGGTTTGTGTCACATCTACACCTTTAAGCCAACCGCTCCAGTCCTGATGGAAACATCTGTTTGTGCGTCACCTTGCCTATTATGGATGAAACCGCTGCTTACACCAACAGTGTCGGTTCGAGCGGTCGACCTACCCGTTTCAGTTTGTGGGTCCAGTCCTGATAAAGGCGTCCCAGCTCCCCTGACATCTGCCTGAGAGCCTGTCTCCTCTGGGCCTCTGTCTCAGCATGGATCAGATCCCCGAGCCCCTCCACCTTCAAGGAGCCTTATAGTAGTTATGATTGTCAAACATTTTTATTATAATATCTCTACTTATTTATTTGTTTCTTGCACTAATGTTTTCATTCTGACTAACTGTATGACTCCCACATTTTTACGAGTATGGTGTGATGTCTACACAACAGAGTATATGGTTTTCTAAGCATGCGATGCTGTGTGTAAGACCACCACCCCCTGCTACTGTTACAACAGTGTTTCTGTTCTTGGTGCTGCAGCGACGCTGCCCAAGACAAATTATTGTCAAAGACAATAAAAGGTTTATTTCATTATCACATTGATTGCTAGGATACTATATTAGCTTTTTTTTTTTTTTTTTACCAAAAGAAGCTTTTTTGCTGCACTGATGGAACTTTTGGGCATTTTGATAATTTCCAGGAGATATGTTGTTGAATTATAAAAACACATTTGCAATGCCTCTTAATAAATAAATAAATACTCTGTTTGCTGTACACTGTTAAAACTTACTCTGAGTCATAATATACTGTTTTAAACTGTAAAACAGAATAACTAGAACAGACAATTATTAATGCTTAAGGCTGCTTCATGAAATCTTCACCATCTACAGAATCCCAGTAGATTCATTCATGCATGCATAAATGTTTGACAAGCCAATGAAAGAAGTGTTCAAAGGGCAAAATATGTAAAAGGGGAAATTTTCACTGTTGACATTTCATTAACTTGAAATCACTGTTCATTTCTGACACCGTCTATTCCACATTTCCCTGTAAAATTACTCTGAAAAGCCTTAAATATGCAAATCTGCACTGTGTTTTTTCATGCTCTTCTTGACCTACCTCTGTTAAATCCAGTTTCCCTGCTTGAAAGGCTCTCCGCGTGAACTCTCCTGCTTCAGCAGGCCTCATGCCAGGCACGCTTCCTGCAAAACACACACACACACACACACACACACACACAAACAAACACACGCACACACACAGCATACAAACATGAAGAAATGTATGAGGCCAGAGGTGGGCATGCATCATGCACACAACACATAAGCAAACAGCGGAGGATCAAACACAGGGTCAACGTGTCACTCAGGGGTCACTTGGAATGAAAACAGGCAGAAAATTCTGCAGGTTAAGGAGGTGACGTTTTCATTGTTTTCACAGCCATTTTTCAAATCTCATCAGGAGGAGACAATAGTGAGTGACTTTAATTTAGTAAAAAAAAAAAAATTCTGTCTGTAACAGTTTTTTATTTAGTGAAAATCTTACATAAACTGGTGACAAGTTTTCATTAACATTTCTGATTTATACAATACTGCCCCCTGGACAGCCAATGGGAGAACTGCAGTAAAAAAAATAAAAACTAGTGCACAGTGAGATTGCCACGCCTGCCAAGGCACATATTATAAGTATCTTAGAAATAGGAATGAATGCGTCAGTTTTCCCTTTTAAGTCACAGCGATGGACCGCCGCATGACTCGACCACTCACTTTTCTTTTCTGGGACTATGAAGACACACATACCATAAACACCCTAAAAAATGACGCTGGCTGTGTCGCCTGACACTGAATGTTGGTGTGTTATACTGCATTATATCAAGTTGCACGACACTGTATCATACTCATAATGACAACTGTATGTTACCTAGAGCCTGTAAGACAGCAGTAATGACAGCAGGACCGCCGTGGATGTGGAACTCCACACTGTCCTCTCCTGTGAAACTGTGAGGAGCTGATGACATGAACACATGAGAGTCAACAACACAGTCTGAGAACGCATTTGTCATTTCAATATGCACAAAAAGCAAAATACACCTTCATTAAATTTTAGATTTATTTTAAACATAATCCAAGATATCAGCATACAAAATTGATTGGTCTGAAGTAATTCCAGTATTGAGAACTTGTCATCAGGAAGCAATTAGTTCACAGTTTAGATTAATAGATACAGGAATGTTATCTATTGGGGTAAAACTCACCAGCAAAATGCAAATGAATGTTACCATTAATACAAAAGATTAAAACAAATGTAGATAGATGGAAGCTAATACATTTGAGTTTATGGGGAAAGATACGCATTATTAAAATGATAGTTGCGCCTCAGTTCAAATATATTTTAATGATGGTGTCAATCAACATGGAATCTGATTTGAAATAGCTGGAATAATGCAAATCATAATCGACAGGCATGGATACAGAAAATGTACTTGCTGCCCCCTTTGGGCTAGTGGAGGCACTGTCACATAAAAAGTGTACCAAAGCAAAACAAGATCGTGGAAATTTCCAGATTCAATTTGGAACCATGCAAAAATTCCAATAGGGGAAAACACTATCCTGTGTATCCTGTGTGAGTCATGGTTGGATAAGAATATTAGGAAAGCTGGTGATTTGTGTAGGTTGATAAAACGTTTGACAGGATGTGTAACATAAAGCATCCTAGGGTGTGTAAAATAAACTAAAATCCCATTACAAATCACAGAAATTTGACAAAGAAATGAAAGAAACTAAGTGTGTGTGTGTGTGTGTTGTAAAGGGGAACAGACCTGGGAACCAAAAGACAAGTCCGCGGTCCAGCACTTCTTTGGATAGGGGGTCTGTGATGCTTCGTAACAGGGCGGTGCGTGGAGGGGGCAGGCTGCGTGTGAGCCCAGCCATACACCTCAGAGCTGTACCCGAGGCTGGACCACTGGCTCGGACCACAGCCACCCCACACCTGCCATGACCTGATGATAATGCAAAGATGGTCTCAGCATCAGCTAGTGCAAATGGGACTCCGTCGCAGGTGGACAGGAATCTGTCAGGTGGAGTTCCTCTGCTGGGGATAAGTAAATACTGTAACTAAATCTAATAGTCTAATATATTGTTTGTTTATTCACAACGGCATGCTATATGCATATTCTGGAGCCTGAATATTGTGGGTAAAATATAACTGAAAATGTCAACAAATACTGTATTAACTGATGTAACAAACCTTGTCTTACGTGTATGGACAGCAGCTCTCCATATCCGGTGATAAATTGATAGCAGCATTCTTATATAAAAATACTAACTATGCTAATGCGAAACGTTTTATGTACGCGCTGTTTCTCGTGTGGTTGATTTTAGAGACTGACATTGTCTAACGTGTTCTGTCCTTGACAAACTTATTATGTTTACCTTATACAACTGTTAGCTAATGTCGGAGTAACTTGTGGATGTAGCGTTCACTGGCAAATGAAGTTCGTTGTTCGTACAGTAATTGTTTACATATTCTTCGAAAGCTTCCTTAAACTCACGCCGCTACACTTGTGCAGTTTACATTTACCACGACGAGTCCGTCGCTCCGTCTGTTGCTTGTGATTGGTCAGCGTCTTCCACCACAGCGGCAGCTTCTAGCATTTCATTTGTTGAAAACCTGTCAATCTGCAGTAAGTCCCGCCCATTGTGCGCCATTACATTCTGTCCGTGTAGCTACCGTTGCTCTTCACTTTACATTCCTACTGCTGTCTGGGCTATTAGAGCTGTTAGTTTGGATTTTCACTCAATCCACTAATCCATTAATCGATTAGTGGTTTGACAGAAAATCAATCAGCAATCATTTTGACAATCAATCATTTTCAATTTTATTCATCAAATTAGGTTATTTTTCCAAGTTTATTTGATTAATATTTACACATTTCGGTTTTTATTATTACTTTTGACTGAACTATGTCTGTATGTATGCTTGTTGATACATCTATCTCAGTATCTCGTGTTTGTGGTTATTCCACGGAGAGATGAAAATAAGTTGTTGTAAAATAAGAATGTTGTAATATATAATACAATCAGTCTATTTCTTCCTTCTCTGTAAAATAGATACTGACAAATAATGGACAACTCCATTTAGATGAAAACATTAGTATTTTTTGACAAAAAGCATAATAAGCGTAGCATAATGCTAATTATACATACAACAAAGTGTCTATTTTAATAAAATGTTATTTTGTTGTTGTTTGTTTTGTTTGTGTTATTAAAGGTCATTTTCCGTAAACACTCAAATGTGTTTTTGACATTTTGCCCATCCCATATAGATTAGGACAAACTTTAATTAGTTTTTGCTAGTCTGTCTAATAAACTGTTAGTGTATGTGTTTACTGTAAATCAACTATGACATCATGTTAATTTTGTTAATTATGAGTTAATTATCACTCATCCTTTTGCGAAGTGTTGTGTAGAATTAGTTTTTGTGTCTTATGACAATTTTGTTTGGTGGTCTGTAGTTCTTCATGGCCTACATATCCCAGAATATAAACAGAGCGTAAAGGCTGCATGTGAACTAGTGTGTGTGTGTGTGTGTGTGTGTGTGTACCCCACTGCAGCTCCTTGCAACTGTCAGCCCAGAGGATGGTGAGTAAGCAGAATTGCTGGAAGACGAGGTACTTCAGAGCTGTGAGCCGTACCATGGGAAGAGCTGCCTGCCCACATGGTTGTGAAACACAGCATCCAGGAGGGCCAGCCAAGAAGGTAGATTGTGGAGGCCCGGCGAGCAGTTTTTAACCTGGGATCTCAGTAATTTATTGGCTGCATATGACAGCTGCCACCTCACAGCTGTTGAACATCATCAATACTCAAACATCGTTGTCTCTTCGAACCAGAAAGACTGTTAATCAGAGCATGGATCGTTTTAAAGATAATAAAAAAAAATTGTTAGGAACAAATGACCTCCACTCTCCTTACATGGACACCTCACACACAGTTTAACAACTCCTCCTCCTCTTTTACCAGTAGAGGATCAACTGACTGCACTGTCAATGTTTGTTTTGAAGGATGTGTTTGGATGTATGCTTGCTTTGGCATAGGTCGACTATTGTTTTCCCATTTTAAAAGACATAAGACAACAGTGAGCGGCGTGACAACATGATTTGCTAAAGTAGGCCTTCAGGCTTATAGCTTGTTGATGTGAATGGTAGCCTGTAGAAATCCAGTGGTTTATGCTATAAAACCAAATCAACATTATACAGCTGCTGCATATGCAGTGTGTATGTGTGAGTCTCTGGTGGACTGAAGTGAAGAGACGTCATCAGTCCCTAGACCTAAGTGTCACTAAAGATGTAACCTATGAAGGTATTTTTTGCATTAATAAATAAGTCATAATCTATTCAATCTTCCAGGACCGGGCAGCACATCCACACTCACACAGGAGCAGTAGTCTACCTGCTGCACTGCAGAGACCACCTGCCTGACAGACCTGCTGCAGAGAGGAGTAGCCTATTGCGTTTAAATTAAAGGTGGGTACATAAATCTTATCTGTATTTTGGTGATTACATAAGTAATGTTATCAATGTAAGCCTTGCATTTTTTTTTGTCTAGGTTTTGCCTTAAAATGTACCCAAGCGGATTCTATTTCTGGCAGCAATTTGAAGCCTCGCAGCTGGCAGAGGTCACTTTAGGGATAAACATTTTGGACGTATGAAAAATCACTATAATGTTCTTACAATTTTCCTGCAGGGCTTAAAAGTCTTAAAACGGCCTGTGCATGGAGCGAGTCTGTAATAAGAGCTGCCGAACGTCACATTTTAATATCTGATGAAGGAATTTGCTTCAACATTTTGCTGAGACAACACTCGTGAAATCATCGGGCTTTTATAGTGTATTGTTGTAAGGTGTGTGTATTTGCGCGAGTTTGTGTCACCCAGCCCCCCTCCCCCCGCCCTCCCTGTCTTTGTCCCTCCTCTATAGTCGTCGGAGGAGCGCTCTCCATCTAGCCGCGCATCCTGCTCCAGACTAGTACCACCAGGATGATCCGCCGCTGCGCCGACACCGACAACCTTCACTTCACTTTCACACTCATTTAACCCTTCACTCGGACCCCCTCCGGCCGCCGCGCTACACCCATGCGTTGCCCTCCTCCTGAGATGCAATACCACTGCACAATTTCCCGGAGAATATCCTCATCTTCCGTCGCTCCTCGCTGATAGAGAGCATGCCCGACGCGGGGACAGGCGCCGCGGTCGCGGCTGCCACCACCAACGCCGGCGACGGCTCCGAGAGCTCCCGGCACCGACACCGAGCGCAGCAGGGAGACGCGGAGAGGCCGGAGCCGGGCGCTGCCCAGCCGCAAGCCTCCTCCGGTGTACTGGGTGAGTCGAGTGTGCCTCTTTCGCCTCGGACGATGCTGTTTGTGGAAGCGGTGAAAGGAAGAGAGAGGACAGGTGAACGTGACGTTGGGAGACGAGACGAGCGCCGCATCGCACACCTCGCGGCACCGTTCTTTTGTCTCCACGAGGGCGTCCCAAAATGACCAAACGACTACACCACAGGCCTTTAAATAATGCTTTTGACTTGTAATACGTGTTCCTATAGCAACTGCTTTGTAAAATTAACCTATTTGTATTATCCTCTCTTTAGGAAATGGCAACATTTAAGCAGATCCTTGTCTGGTTTTGACCTTATCGGCGGTTATTGTACATTAGTCTCCTGTCATCACAAGCCTATTTCCACAGTATTCTTATGGGCAGACTACTTGAAGTAATTGCTACCATAGTTTTTTTCCACAGCACCTTTATAGGCTGCTAGTACCTGGGCTATGATTGGCTGCTAGTTGTTTTTATTAACGGGGTTTCAGTTCAGTCCTGTATTATATGTGAGATCTGCCCATCTTTCCTCCAGGTAACCAACTGTTCATTAACTTCATGATGTCTTCCAGGGATTTCTAAACTGTTGTAGCCTGGCTAGACTACTACAGAATGCTACTGTCTATTTTTAGCCTGTGTTAGTGCCTCAGTATCAGTTGCCATGCTATTGGAAAGGGCAGGTACACGTTTTTGTCATTTTGATGAGGTTTAAGCCATAAAGACAACCCCCTTAAAGTAATATTCCCATAATGTGTTACCTTTCGTATGTGTGGTGTGGTTTGCACATTAGCGCTGTGTAAGATTTTAGTATTATTTACCTTTTTTAGACAGGGTAAGCATAACAAACGTGCAATCTTTTGGCACTCCATAACGCCGATAGTGGATTTGAATAGGCCATATCATAGTTGTCTGGTTGTGAGAATTGCAAGTGAGGCTATTTTTGGAACATACCACAATATTAGACTGGGTAGAGAGCCTCAGCTGCCGAGCCGGGGTTGTTTTCCTTTGTGCGGGGTGCAGAGACAGCCCCTGTGCTCCCTGCGAGTACTGCTGCAGAGTGATGCAGTGGAGCAGTGGGCTGTCAGCTGTGAGCGCTCCGTTCCACACTTGGTCGAGGTAACCTGAGCAGGTTGCTGCTGACTGGAGGAGCAGCCTGATGTCATCATTTTGAGAGGGTCCTTGAATTGGTTGCCGGAGGATTGGAAGGTCAGCAAAGTGAGGAGTAGGTCAATTTTAAAGTTACTTCATTCGTTAGAAGCAGTGCTGGCGGTAAAGAGACGGACTGGGAGTCTGAACCTGCGAGAGTAGAGGAGCAAACATCTAGACATGTACGAGTTTACTGGATCTAAACCCATAAATGGGGTCAGTGGTCTAAAATGTGACAAGTATTGAAACTCAGTAACTTTTTGTTACTGACAGAAATGTATCCAACATGGCAAAGTGCCGAAAGCTGGCATCAAATGCCTGGTCAGATTCATTATCTTGTTTCCATAATCTTTGAGCAGTTCCAATTAGTAGTTAATAGTTGCACATTTCATTTAGATAATCGTCTTTATGGCTGCATGCGTGTAGACATACACACTTTGGCTTCTTCTGCCCTCTTGAAACCTCCTGCACCCACTCGCCTGCATATTCCCTCACACGGGTCATGAAAGAGAAGGATTGGGTTTGGGGACTTCAGTGGGATTAGCATGATATCACATAAAGAGCCTCAAACGTGTCAGTGTCAGTCAGCTAGCGCAGCCGCAAGTCAGTGCGATTTCTCCGGTTGAGATTTCGGTTGCAGCCTGGAAGGATTTTCCTCACTGGAGGCTTGGATGCTCGATCGTCTCCATGCCTCCACCACATTTTCCTAATCCCTCCACAGTAGACTGGAATAACTTTGATCCTCTCAGCCATCTTCCTTTGTAGCTCCCAAACTCGCAAGCCTGCGTTTCGAAGATTAATTAAGCGCCCATCATTTGAAAAAGCAACGTAAAAAGTCTCACCAATTAGTGCTGTGCTCCCTCTGAGGCCAGTGTTGATAAGATTCTGTGTTATGGAAATCAGGTCATGTAATTTGTGGTTGCCCAATCAGCCGGCACAGCAGTTGAGGATGTAGGACATTTGTCAGGATATGCGGTGAGATTCATTCTCACTTTGGAAAAACACGTGATAATAATGGGTTGCAGTCTGAAGTGTTGTGTCTTTGCATACAAAATCTGTGAATCTGTGATTTTAACTTTCTTCAACTTTTATTCTGTGTTTAATTTTGTGGTTTCATTCACAGTGTGTGTGTGTTTTTGTTGTTGTGGTCCGCTGAAACATGGGGCTTAATGAGATGGTGTTGATGATAGTTTCTCTCATCAGGACGGTGCCCAAAATACTTCAGTAATGAATGTATTGTAACCACTGTAGGCATTGGTTTTTGACACAAGCTCTTGATTGCCCATTAAAAAAAGCTTAACACTATTGCAGGAGAGCTCCTTAATTACAGGACTGTTTTTTAAACTGCTTCACTATATGAATAAGGTATTACTGTATACAACATATGAACGTGTGCAGGTTTAGCAAGTAAAGTCAATCTAAAATGAAAGCTCAAAACCCTTTTTTCACCCATGTTCTGATTTGTTGATGGTGAAGGTCTTTTCTAAGGCAGTGTTGAGATCTGAAGGGTCCATTTCCATCTGTGCAAACTTATTTAACTCCACCCTTGATGCTTGGCATTAACACATGCACTTTACAGTCTGCAAAATGCATGAGAAAAATGTATTAAGCAGCGATCTGCACTCTTCCATAGACTCCTGGCCAGGGCTCTGCTCTCTCGCTCTCACTGCCTCTTAAGCAAGTAGAATACCTTGGCTTTGCTTCAGACAGATTTAGTCAGGTTCAGTGTCACACAGGTTGCTTTAAATACAGCAGTGTGAGGCAGGGCAGCGTCGAGAGGAAAAAGCATCACACCGAACTTCCCAAAAGAAGAGCTGTTTGTCACGGCAGCAGACAGTCTGAGCCATTGGTTTTGAGGCCTCCCACGGCTTCATTAAAGAAGGGGCTGATGAATGTAATACAGTATGATATAATGACAGCAGTGTGTTGAGCCTAATGACTCCGAACTCTTTCTCATTTCTCCACAGAGATATATTTCCTGTTCTCGTTCTCCTCTCTCCTTCTAGAGTAAGTGCTGAGCAGCACATTAGCTGCGTTAGCGATCGAGGAAAATCGCCTCGATGTGGGGTGACCTTGCTGCTAGTAATGCTGAAGTTTTATTCATCTTACCCGATTGGTCCAACACGCAAGTCAAAGATCACTTTGGCGAACCAGGTCTTGATGTGGGAAGACGTTTCATGGTAGAATTAAGCAGACCATCAGGTTAACCAGAAAAAATAAGTGGCCAGCTTTTTAACGTGATAACTCTTCATATTTATTATGAGCAGCTTGCCTTAAAATTGATACCGTAAACACTGCAGTTAATGCTGCAATCATTTTAATACATTTTCTGTTGATGATGTTAGTTTGCGTGTCTGGTACTCGTTTATTATTATTTATTATTTATTAGCTTTTTCCAGACATCTGCTCATGTGAACTACCCAAATTCAACTTTCTGCTGTAAAAAACACAAGACTCATCGCCTCATCTTCCTGTGAGCGTTAGGGATGCACCAATCTGAATAGGCTACTGACCCTGTTAAGCAGATCATGAATTGGCCATGATGTGACCGATCTACATTAAATGCAGTTTCTACATCAATGTCAAAATTAGATGTTTCCGCTAGCAGTTATAATCATTCAGTCACGGTGGGCCATTGGCTCAGTTCTTAGTGTCACAGCAGTCGTTTTACTTTACATAAGAATGAGACCAATGAGTTCCACGCTGTGTGGTATTCAGATTTTAAATCTGGGGAAAGCGTGGCATCTCTGCAGGTACCTTGAGTTGAGGCACCGTTATCAATATCAGGAGAGTTATTTTTCCAAGAAAGGCCTTTCTGAAAATCTAGGCGACCCCTGAAAATGTGTGGCCACACTTATCTTTCTTGTCTGTTTGCGTAATTTCTTTTTTTTTTCTGTTTGTTGCACAGAGCTGATGATGCTAAATGATTTATTAAACACATTTGTGTCCATTTTGAGGGACATTAAAAAAAATGGAGTTCTTGGAGATGATTGCTATGATTCATGAATGCCATCATGTATTTAAACAGTAGATTGCTCCAAATACATTTTTAAACAAAACAACAAGAGCATGCTCTGTTGAATTTGTATCCGCTTTGTGACGGATCAGTGTTGCCGCACCCTTCAACCAACAGCTTGGCGTGCCTATTTGTTACCTGATTCTTGTTGGCTTTGTTTTCCACATGTAGAGATGATCCCATACATGTACCACCTGCACCTGCATCAGACACCTTCAGGGGACAGCCTCCCCCTGTGACTGCTGTGTAGATGCCTATATCTAGAGCCATTAGATGCAGCTGTGTTTTAGGAAGTGACAAACACTTTATCTCAATTGTGATAAACTATCGGTCTTGCCAGTGGTGATTTACTTGCCCTAGATTCTCAAGTTTTTAATGGCTTAATCATATCACCCACAATGCCTCTTTGCCTCTAGCCAACCAACTTCTAAATCTCCATTCATGCTCTCTGGAAATTTACACTTTTTCCATTATAGCCATGAAGATTATCAAACTGTAAGCAGGAAATAATAATGCACACTGCAGAGATTAGGCACAGAGAGAGTGCCGCTGGTTGCCTGTCTCCTGCCTTGTGTGGAAGCGGTGACTTGTCGCAGAGACCTTATCGGTGAGTTTATGCTCCAGTCTCTGTGATCAAAGCAGTCAATAACCAGCCTCTTCCTGTGTGTAAGTGATATTACATTCCTGAAGGAAAAAGTAAAAGGAAGGAGTGCATACGGTCACCTTGTCCTTTATTCTCTTTGACTGTACCAACTAGGCCTGGATCTGATTTCCTTCTTCTTTCTTCTTTTGGTAGTTGCTAAGCAAAGCCAGTAAGAACACAATGACCATGGTGAAGAATTCTGTTTTTAGTCTCGGTTGAGGGGAATTGCTCAACAATAGACACTTTGCAGCCTCCAGAGAAGGCTAAAGGGCTGTGAAAGTGTAATGTACAACACATGGGGGAGAAAAGCTCTTTCTCCTCTAGCTAATAACTAGACACATTATCCACGTCAGTATTAGAACAGAGCCAGTCAATGAGAAGCAAGGGAATTTTAAAGCACAGTCAGTCTGTCGTGTAGGTCTTTGTCCTATCATTGTTGTTTCCCGAACAATATCCTCCTGTGACTCATTTGGTTTAGCCGCTATACTTTTACATTTTTTTGGTAGGTGGTGGTCATTACCCTCCTCCTTTTGCGCCGCAACACACTTGGGCTTCTATTGACACTCTCTCTTCTATCGATTTCCTCTTTTAGCTTATGTTCACCTTTTATTCTTGCACGGCTATGCGTTTTTATCTTGTTTGGTACAGTAATGGTGTAGAGCAGGAAGGGAGCTTGTTTAGCGACGAGGAACAGGATCAGTGCTCATCAGCCTCTACTCTTTTTCTCTGACTGAAGTGTTAAGTGTATCTTGTGCGCAGCTCTGTAATGGGGAAAACAACACTTTCTGCTCATACATGAGCATAGAGCCCACATCTGTAGATGACAGATACGAGCTTGGCAGATGGTTCTCCCCTGAGATTTCACCTCCTGTTAAAATCCAGTATTTTCCCTTTTCTGGTCTTCATTTTTAATCTATTTACCTTATTGATCTAGCGAAATGCATTTAGGAGGATGACAACATTTGTCACAAAGTCACTCCATTATTTTCACAAGTCATTGTTGGACTTTCTGTAATGCTAGTGCATTTAACCTTCAAAAAAAGTGTGTGTGTGTGTGTATATATAGTGTATATACAGTATATACATGTAGAGGAATTAACCAACACACTGCTTTTCTGAGATCTACTTTTGGAGAGCGGTACTACTTTGACTACTACTAAGTTATAATATCCATCAAATGTGTTTATAATTGAAAAAATTCAGTGTCAACAACTTAAAGTTGAAACCCTTTTAACAAGTCGTGAATGCAACATTGACATATCAGTAGTCTTTTACACCTTAGATTAGCGCCTTCAATTCCATCTTTTCTTTTATATTTACCTGTAAGTGGCTTTCAGGCTGGAGCTTTGGGATCTCCACTAGAATTTAAAATAAAGCTCTGTTGGTTTAAACAAAGCATGCCGGCTCAGCATGACTCGTCCACTGAAGGGTCATTGGGGTTCAAGAGGTCAGAGTGTGTAAATTAGTACTGAGGTAGTTCTCACTCTCCTCCTGTTTCTTTGGTTTGGTTTGTTCCTTGTCCTTGTCATATTCTGGACCCTATCATTATTAAGAATTTGAACATGGTGAAAGTCTTTCTAAAGCTAAGGGTGGACATTCTGTTCCACCTCATGTATTTGCCCATTGTCAATGTTGACAATGTTGCCTACAGCAGTAAAGTAGGGGCTTCTATTGAGCTTCCTTCTCATATATTTCCTCTGCTTTGACCCCTCTCATTTTCTCTGTATCTCGTTCTCCTTCCCTATTATTACTGTTCCGTCGGCACAATCACATATAAAGATCACACTGTATACTCTCTGTGTCGTCTGCAGCAACTTGCCTGTTTTGTTGGCTGCACATCTTTTTGTCATACGGTCAGAGAATCATGATTGTGGTGCTCTGTGTTGTGCTTGCTGCAGCTTTTCCTCCAGTCATCTTAACTGAGTGCTGTGAGGAGGCTGCGACTGTGCATTGTTCCTGACAATGCCTGAAGAAATTGACTGTCAAGGAAAATAAACTGCATCGCCACTGCTGTAACACCCGTATTTGTATTTGAGAGTGAAAAATCTTTTTATTTTATTTTTTGAAAATGAGAATTGAGCGCCTGTTGTTTGTATGAAGCTCCATTCACAAAGAGACTTCATTCCAGAGAACCTTATTATGCAGAAAACAAAAAAACATATAACAGCTGCTCCATTTGGGTTGAATTTGTTAAATCCTGCACTATAGTTTCAGATTAACATATATCATTATACAATTTATTAAACAACCATGTTACACTTCCTATGCTGCTTCTGTAGTGCTACCTGTACTTAAACATTTGCTAATTTCTTAATATAATTTCTATTTGATTTGACATGCATAATAGTATAATAGTGTTAATGACCTTCTTAACATTCCTCTGCAGGAACTAAATAAAGAACTAAATAAGTCAGAATGAAATGCTGTATAGATCTTCCTCAAGCTCCCTTTTGACAGGCACAAGGAATCAAAACTGACGAAGTCATTAAAGATGTCTTCCTCTGCTTGTCATTGAGTGGGACAGGAAATGGGAGGAATGGTGTAGTAATGTACAATAATCACGGGTTCCTCTGGGTATTGATCGGACTCTGAGCCTCCCCATATTTCCTGTCCAGGAATAGAATATTTTATCATCACACAGATTTGTTAGTCCGCAGCCATTAGACTGACTGACTCACTGCTACAGTATCTTACTGGCTGTATTCTTGTATTATGCTTTCTTTGTCTATTGCCATAGCACCCAGGATGTTCATTGGAGTGCCTGATTAGCTAATGATCATGATGATTATAATTATCATTGACCTCCTGAGACAATGACACAACCTGAATCCCCTCAATTTAGATGAAAGCAATCTAATGGCTGTATATCTTCCCATGATTCAATTAAGCTCCATTAAATAGTTCTGACTACAGCTTTCCAAGACAAAAGGTTGCAATGTTTGACTCCGGTACAGTCAGTCGGATGTACAAAGACACTAATGCCTCTTTGTTGAAGCTCCTTAAAAATGTATGAGTATGTTTTCTCTGAACGCCTGAGTTGTTTGGTCGTCCATATGACCCTGTGTGTGCTCTGAATAGGAAAAATGGTTGTGTCATAGTGATTACATTTGCATTATAGTGCACCAGGCCCCGCTCCCTGCCTTTAGGTAAAAATTTCAAGTTATAAAAACATATTGTGGTAAATATGTGTATTTGCGTTCTTTCCGACAGTTAACTGAGAAGATTGATACCACGCTCATGCCTGTGCGTTCACAATGAAGCTAGAGCCAGCAGCCGGTTAGCTTAGCTTAGTATAAAGACTGGAAACGGGGGTAACAGCTAGCATGGCTAGGTAACGAAATCCACTTATCATTGCCTCTAAAGCTAACGTATTAATTTTCATATTTCATATGTAATCTAATTAATGTGTAAAAAAACAAAACACACATACACACACAAAAAGAGCCAGACTAGTTTCATCTTATTTCCAGTCTTTATGCTAAGCTACGCTAACCAGCTGTTGGCTCTAGTTTTAAATAACCACCAACCCACAGTCTTGTTCTGCTCGGTGTTTCCACCTGTTAAAAGGGAGTTTTTTTTCGCCTAGTGCTTGCTCATGGTGGGAACACTCTCAGCAAGAAAGTGAATAAGAGTATTTCTTTAATATTCGAATATCGAACCCGGTATCTTCCAAAAACACCATGGTGCTGCAGTGACTCTTAACCTGCTCCACATAACGCAGAAATGACCAGTTGCTCGTGTTCGAATTGTTGCTGTGGTGTAATCCATGTCCCTTTCTTTCGTGTGTTCATCAGAAAACCCTTCCTTCACTTTGGCAGATGCCCACTACTCAACAAGGAGGTCTGTTTGCTCCACAAAGGCTGCTATTCACGTCAAAATATTCATCATCACCACTCGCTTATTCATAATTTGTAATCTCCCCCTTGACAATGCTCAATTCAGCCAGTTAGATAACCAGTCTGTGGTTGTCTGAAGGAGTACTCTGCATCGACTGGGAATGAAAGGGATTCAACACTGGCTTTGGTTCATGATTGTTGCCTGACTGAATAGTAGGCCTCATCCTTATTTCCTCATTTAACCCCAGCTTTTTAACAAATATGACAGCTCAATCCCTGCTTCATTGCTTCTTCACTGAGGTAGCTCACCCAAATTAACCAGCTAACCTAGAATGAACCTCTGATTAGCCTTCTTGGCAGAAAGAGAGAGAGAGAGAGAGAGAGAGAGAGAGAGAGAGAGAGAGAGAGAGAGAGAGAGAGAGAGAGAGAGAGAGAGAGAGAGAGAGAGAGAGGGAAAAGAAGGTGGTAGATATGGT
>JAVQJD010013823.1:0-17174 GCA_036023655.1 Nannoperca australis
GTCACCATGGCCGGCTTAAGTTCAATCAGCTGATCCCGGGTGTAAACAAAAGCGGCCATGAAGTTGTTGCGCTCAGCTGACTGCAGGTGAAAGTACTTCCAGAGCGAACAGAAACACCAAAAACCTCTCCACCAGCACATTTGTGGAGGCCACAACTCCAACAAGTCAACACCAAACAAAAAACCCATAAGTACAAAGTTAAATAACGAAAAAGATTTAAAAGAGCAAGTAAGACGAGCGGAGCAACCGTAAAAGGCAGCACGCACAGAAGCGCATGCGCACTAGAACGAATGGCAGTGAGATAAACAAATCTGGTTTTAATGGAACCCAATGAGGCATTTTTGGCCATGATGGTGTCCAGAGGGAGTATCTGACACTACATAAAAAATACTAATGCAATCAAATCAATTTCTTTGCTAATCTTTGACATATCCAAGACTCTAATCACCACCAAAGCCCTATCCTCCTACTACTTATTATATGGAAAATAATTCATGTTTTTTCTGATAAATAATGAATAATATATTAAAAATATATAAACTGGCATTTCAAGGGTAAAAATCCTGAATGATTGAATATTTGATCATTCTGATCAGGGCTGAAGTTGATTATGGGATTCTAGCAAAGAATAACAAAAAAGGAAAAAGAAAAATGATGTATGAGTATTTTTTTGCAGGTTTTGTGCGTACATTTTTGGCCATGAAGGTGTCCAGAGGGAGTATCTGACACTACATAAAAAATACTAATGCAATCAAATCAATTTTGTTGCTGATCTTTGACATATCCAAGACTCTAATCACCATCTAACCCCCATCTTCCTACTACTTATTGTCACGATGCCTGATTTTTGGTTTCCTGTTTTATTTGGGTATTTCCTGTCTGTCTCCCTGTGCCTTCCTGTCTTTGTTTGTTTCCCTCCTTAGTTTGATTACACTCACCTGTGTCTTGTTACTCACCTGTGTCTCATCCCCTCGTTTGCCTTCCTTATTTATAGTGGTCCCTTGGGCCCTTGGTCCCTTGTCGGATCATTGTTGGTGTTTGTCTATGTTCTGTCAGTGTCTGATGGTCCTGGTTTCTCGTGCCTACGTCCTGCCGTTGCTTCACTCCCGTGCCTTTTGGGGTTTGTCATTTTGCTTTCATCAATATATCATCTTTTGTTACTGATGCTACCTGTCTGCTTTTGGGTCCTTTTCCTGCTGCCTCATGGCGCATTGACACTTATTATATGGAAAATGATTTTTTTATTTTTATTTTATTTTAATGGTAAATAATAAACATTAAAATAATTAAACTGGCATTTAAAGGGTTAAATTCTGAAAATGATAGAAACAAATAATGATGTATGATTTTATAGCAGTGTATTTGTCGTGCATTTTTGGCCACGAAGTTGTCCAGAGGGTGCAAAATTTGAGGAGGGCATAAGGGTTAAACCAACCAAGGAATTCAGAGACCGACTGACTGCTCAAGCACCCATACAAATAGATGAGCTGTCAGCCATCACTCTTAATTAACCACTCCCTAACCTACCCACCAGGCCTGGAGGCCGTCATAGTCAGTCATTTTACCTTTATGTGATAGTTGTAAGTTGTACATGTTTGAGTTATTTTCATATTTTATGATGATTTTATATTTCATATTTATTACTAAGCCACACAATATCCATGGTAACAATTACTGGAGGAACAAGTCAGACCGGGCTTGTATCCCCCAGGTGAGTGGTTGATTGTTAAATGAAAATCTGTACATTTTAATGTATAGCCCGTCAGAGAGATGGTAAATAAATTGACATCCAGAATAATTATCTATGTATACTAACTAATCTGTATCGGTGATGTCTTTGTAATGTGTAATTTTTAAGTCTTGGACCATTGGCCCTATATTTAGTCAGTTAATATTTAGATCTGCTACAGAAATCATTAATTAATATTGTAAGTTTTCTTTTATTCTGAATAGTTTTAGTGCTTGTAAGCCATAAATCATCTGTGAATCGCCATCGGGGGTGTTTGTGTGCGTTGAAGTTAACTACTGTAGCTGTCAGCTGTTAGTCCAGCTTCTCCAACATCACAAAACACAACGCAGAGACTATTGTCTGTTACCATAATCAGCTATATAAGACATGTATTTGTTGTTTTATAAACTGTAATCAAGAATAGATAGACCCTAGTTACACAGGCGGACATAATGGGGACTGAATTGCTTCTGCCTTTGAGGAGGTCACAGAGGAATATGGTATAAGTTTTCATAGATCATAGACAATGCTTCCAATATAAAATGCGCTTTCAAAGTTCACATGCTACAACAGCAGTCTGATGACAGCAAGAGTGAGGAGAAGAATCTAGATGATGAGCACTATGACACATGGCACATAAGAGTTGGTATTGACCTAGTCCATATGAAAAAGTGTCCTGAGATAACTTCGTTATGATTTGGCACTATATAAATAAAATTTAATTGAATTCAGAGGAAGACACAAAATTACCTTGGTCATCAGATGAATGTCTATCCTGCATTGCTCACGCTGCAGTTAGTTGTGAATGATGGCATGAAGTAGGTTAATATGGAGATAAAGCAGTCTCATAATTATTGCAAATGCGTATTAACAGATCTGTTTACTTTTGCTTTCAAAACCTTCCTGCGTATTCAGACATTTGTATGCGCAGGAAGGTTTTGAAAGTGAAAGTAAACAGATCTGTGAAGTTGAAGGTGAGCATCTGTGTGTAAAATGTTAATATTTCTTCAGGTTGTGATGTGCGCATTTGCTAAATAGTTTTACAAGTGTTCAAATTGCTTGATATGTGTGTGTGTGGATTGGAACATGCATTTGTGAGTTCCCAAACGTATACACAAATCATTGTACACGGTTGCAAATCTGTTAATACGCATTTGCACTCATTATGAGACTGCTTTATCTCCATACTAAAGACATTAGATTTCAGAATGTCAAAGGATTATTTTAACACCACATGTCTACCAGAGATCACAAACTCAATATTGTTGGTCTGTCTCAGAGTCCCTTCTTAAGCTAAGTTACTGTAGTTAGCTAAGGAACTTGCAAACATAATCCTGCATAGCTTTCTGATTTATCCACATTCCACTGCACAAGTTGCTTACTGTCAAAATGCTTTAGCCTAACTTACAGTGATATAGTTAGCCTAAAACTGATATGTGGAGATTTGACTGACCAGTGACAAAATGTTTGCTGCACACATAGACATGAGTGTCAGGATCCCACAATTTTTTCTTTCTTCATACTGATGCCTCATGCCTGCCTCCACTTTTGTCTTCTTAAAAGCTCAGTTTTTGGGTTCAGCAGCTTACTAATACTTCTGGCTTCTTTATCCTGTTGGTAGTGCATCTCACCAAACAGCAGCTTTTAGACATTTTTCAGTTGTTTGCTAGCATAACAAGGAGGCACCTTCACGCAATACAAAGTCAATGGAGACCAATGAATTGTCCACTTGTTGCTAAATTTACTTGATTTTGGACAGTATTTAACGTATTTTAATGATAATTAAAATTTGAAATGGTAATACTAACTTTCAGGAATTTTACTGTGGGTTATGGTGAAACCAGTAACTATTTCATCCCTATTTGTAGGAAATCCACAGTATTGCTTTCGCTGGTGGGGGTGTGGACATGCTGGTGAAATTTAGGTGAAACAGTTCTGAGGTCTGTTTGATTAAAATCACCAGCTACAATAAAACACCATCAGGTTGTTTTGCCATGTGACTGCTGATGACCTGATACAGTTCCTGTATTTGACAGTTTTACTGTGTCTGGGGGAATGTAACAGCAGTAACTAAAACAGTTGTGAACTTGTGAGCTTAGTCAAAGACACATAAGCACCTCTATTACACAATATATTATTTTGTCCCATAATGTTTTTGCCTTCAAAATAAATCAAATGAATTATGTTGATAGGAACAATGCACCAAAAGGAACACTTTAGGGAGGTTCACATATTGTTCAGCTCTTGGGACTAGTGTCAATTACGCCATCACTGCCTCATCAGTGCATTTACTGTCAAACACAGACCCCACTATCAGATTACTGCCAGTTAAATGTAAATATATATAAAACCAGCTGTACATAAGACAGTAACAGAACCTGAGCCCTATAAACTTAATCTAATAAAGTGCCACAGACCTGTGGCACTGACATGATCTCCCACATCATGAAGGCCCTGGAAAGACTCGTCCTGGAGCAGCTCCGGCCCCTGGTCCAAACATATTCGGACCCTCCCTCTCTTACCTCTACACCCTCTATTTTCTACTGTTTATTATTCTTTTTTCAATAACTTTATTGAGCATTGTAACCGTATCAAAAAGCAATTTCCCTTCTGGGATTAAAAAAGTATTCTGATTCTGATTCTGATTCTGATAATCTTGACCAGGGTTGCCAACTTTAGGTACCTGGAAGAAGTGAAATGTTGATGCCCATGAGTTTAATCATGCATTCACTAGCAAGGAACACACCCTCCGTATGATACGTTTAAAGATTTATTGAACAGAAGTACATGTCGAATGTTTGAATATTGCTGATGGTTTGGGGAAGCTTCGTGGGGACGTCCGCCGTGGCACTCGGGTACGACAAACCCCCTTCAGGAGCCACACTTTCCTCCGACACCGGGTAAATATGCTGGCTTTGTCCGAGAAGAAAATAACAAGAAACCCAACAAGGACTCAGAATAGCTAGTTTTCCACCTTTACAACATTATTGGGACTCACACAGCGTACTTGTTACAGATTCATATGTTTTCTGTCAATCAGAGCACAATTCAGGCGCTGCTGATCCTTTCTAAGCTTACAGCAGGGATTAGTAGACAGTAGCTGTGGCGACAAGTAATTTCATCTTATATTTATGCAGCTTTTTGATCCAAACATTTCATTATCTCACAGGATGATACAGGAAAACCAATTTGGCTCTGAAACACTAGGCCTCGGAGCAAATTTGCACTGTCTTGGTGTTTTGCAGGTCAAAAGATATTTTAAGATTCACAACCGTTGTTACAACATAATGTAAGTGTCTCTATTTCTATGTGAAGCAGATCCTAACTAGTGTCAGTTTATGCCTCGCATGTAGTTATATGACAGTCACATACAGTGGCTAAGTGTCAGTTTTTATGATAGAAATACCTGATAATCACTTTCCATTGTTCTGAACATATTCCCAGAATCCTCAAGACCTTTAACCATCTGGATAAAAACAAATTCTATCAGATGCACAAAAAAAACTATTTTTCCCAATTTAAACAAAGAAATCACACCATGTATGTCCTTGCTGAAGCTGTACAACACCAGCCCACACTTTAAAGGTTATATCATTTATTATATTTTGTTTGTATTAATGTTACTTTTCATTAGTTTAAATTTTCATCCACAACAATGCATTTATATTTAGCTTGAACTGCACAAATTGAGCAAGGAAATATTTTACTGCTGGCTACTGCCTTTATTTGGATTAGGAAAAATAGAAAACTAAAGTATTAATATATATATAACAATTATAAATTATTATTGTGAAAGCAGATGGTTATAAGAGTCAGGATTCTTCTTGGCTTTGCCAGGGATTCAAATTCCAGAAAAATAATAAATAAATAATATAATATATGCAAGTTAGTTAGCACTCACCCAACAATTACAGCTATTTAAAGTGATATTGAGAGTTGACTTATACACACTTGTTTTGCAATATGCTTGGAGGTTTTTGAAAACCAAACACATGACAAGATGACAAGCAGCCCGGTCAGTTGTGAGAGGCTGGCTGGTCGTCACGGGGGGTTCAGCGGAGGCCTTCACTCTCTGCTCTCTGCGACTCTAACAGACACCGGCCGTGTGTCACTGTGAGAAAGTGGGCGGTAATTACAGCAGTGCAGGAGGGGGGAGATGTTCTCCTGCAGAGATGAAACGACACAGTGCCCTTGCCCCCGCTCCACAACTGATAATGAGCATCTAATGAGCGCTGATGTCATTACAGCAAACACACAGCTTCCTGCTGCCGACTCCCTTATCAGTCCACAACTGCTTGCTAGTTAATTAGGCTCCAGATGCCTAATGTGCTGTTTCTCTATAGCACACTTCTATTTTAAATAATCATAACAGTCCTAGTAGTATCGTGAAATGTAAAGCGACATGGCTAATATGTGGTGGACAAACCTGAACTAATTGTCACGACTTGCAAGGGGAAAAGCGCAGAGCTAATATTTAATAGATGATAAAAATAGAAAATAACATCTTCAAGGTGCAGCTTAATTTCAGCAGACGTTCCCAGAAGGTTACACTGGGTAGACTGCCCTCTCTGCTGAACTGGCTCCTGCATTAGCTCTGTGAGCACTTCCTGCCTTTTAAATGTGCAATTCTAGTGGGACATGCTGTATTTCGGGGGGGACAGCACAAGGTCATTTATAAATTCTTTCTGGGTTAAACTTGGATGAAAGCATTTGGTTGAGTATTGTCAGGAGGACATGGCCCAGATATGTTCAGAGAGTTCCCATGAAAGGCGCGATGGCAACTTTAAAGTTAATGCATAAGTCTTAAAAGGAACAGTCTCATTAGGGCTTTTCTCTGCCTTTCTCATGTTGCATCCTTTGTGAATGCAAATATCACTAACTAACCACAGTCCAAACGGCAAATGTATAAAAATACTGCCTGATTCATGAATGGAAAAAGTGTTTTACTCCGTTTATTGAACAAAATATCTTACAGTATCTTGGATATACATATATACATATTATCTTGTACTGTGTAACACGGTTGATGAACCCCTGCAGTGACATCAATGGTAGCACTGTGCCTCCAAACCTCAATGGATGTTTCAAGGACATATTAATACATCATTGACTTTCAAACACATTATACAAATCTTAATATAGAAAGCACAAAAAATAAGAATTTATCAGTGAAAAGTACTCACTCTCAGGACAGAAAGGTTCTTCATACAAAAAACAACTCTTACAAATTTTTTTTTCATATTTTTTTCTTTTCTTTTTTTGCAGCTACTGTATTCAGGTAATAAATATACCTGGAATTCCCTCTGGTTTTGTTTTATGGTGTCGTTCTCTTTTCCCTCTGCACGGAAATCACCAATAAGAACTTATTCTAGAACAAATAAAGTAGTGGCTCGGCCACTGGAGCTCCTGTTGCCGTCTCCACCGCTGCTGCCACATTATCAGCAGGCCTCTCAGATAACATACACATCAGTCTTCTCCCCAAGAAGCCAATATGTTCTCATTTTGCCTTTGCCCTGGAAAAACACAGAAATCAATAGGTTCATCAATGAAGTGGGATGTGGGAGGCAATATCCTCTATTAGGCTGGCCTTTGTTTAAGGGTGACCCTGATGGTTCCTGCAGCTCAGATTACACTTCCACCTTCCTTCTCAAGTGAAGCATAATCAGAGGAAAACATTTAGCAATCTTGTTTCTCCAAAAGATCTAAAATTGTCTCTTATGTTAAATTGATTTATCCAAGTTCAACTATTAAGCAACATTCGTTTCAGCTTATTGAGTGAATATCTTGGGTCTTTTTCGCTATTTTCTGTCATTTTGTATAAGGCCATAGCCCGACGTCCACATTTCCCCAGCACAATCTAAGCTCACACACATTTTTTGGATTTAACTGTTTGGTTATACTTTGTTGTTGTTAAATTCTCCTTGCATGAAGCATTCCCCTGACAGGAATACCATTTTGGCAGAAAAACACAAAATCCCCACATTTCGTTCTAATTGAACTTTTTAAACTGAACTCGAATTCTCTTACAATATTAACTCTAAAAAATCTCAGGATCAGCCTTTAAATACCCACCGTGTTTAATGTCTAATTGCAAAATGTAAATTCCTCCTCATAAGGTTGTTGTTGACCCCCTCCAGACGTGTATTAAAACATATAACAAATAGCCTGCTTTGAACAATAATGTGTGTCTGATATGTGTTTTACTTATATAATTTACTGTATAATTTCCACATTAAAATCATTTGAGCTCATGGAAATTTCCAGATCTATGAATATGCAAATCACATTAGGTTTTCCTGCAGGACACAGGATGTCTCCCACTGTAAAGTTAATTCTCAGTGTATGTGCACTGTCAGCTTTGTGTTTCTACATCACACAATGTATAGGTTGAATATTGAACAAGGTTGATGAATTAAATTAATAATCCTCAAACTAAAATATGAAGTTAAAACTACAATGCTGAAAATAATATGTGGGTGCAGCCTAATCCAGGAAGCAGCATAGGATTCTTCAATTATATCAACATTAAAAACATACAATTTTGATATGACCTGGCCCCATTATACAATAGCAAGTTATTGCATCTAGTATAGTCTGAAACTAAACGTATTTTATCTATATCCAATACAAATGAACTTAATCTTTTTGAGTGTAGTGATCTGCTATATTCTGTCCTGTTTTCACTTATTTCTGAAACAAATCAAACTGCACCAGCATCAAATGACTTGCAGGCAGTCTTTAAGTTGAAATCTGAGGCCATTTGAGTTCTTGTGCAGACAGGTGTTTATTGCAGTGCAATTCAGCAGTCGCAAACACAAGCAGATTAGCCTTGGTTATTGCAAATGCCTTACCTTCATTTCTACATCTCCTCGCAACTGGAGATCAAAGTAGCCAAACTCATCCAGCACTTCTTTGGTGGCTGAGGACATGTGGATCTTTAAGGCTGCAAAACACATCAAGAGCACAACAAACAGGGCTGAGCGTTTGGCGAACTGTGGCCATATTTGAATAACCACCACACTGCTTTTATGTCAGGCCTCAGGACATGCAGGAGCAGAGGAACCTGAGGAGTGAGATGAGACGAGGCACTCAGGCGCGTCAGACGTCAGTGGCTGAAATGCTAACGGTGATGAAAATCGGTATTGTTTTGTCCAATTAATGCACCCCGTGCAGAGATGTGATATGAGATTTCTGCCTGTGAAGCTTCAGGCTTGCACAGTTTATCGCTGGCTAAGGGCCGTTAGCTGTAAGTGTTATCAATTATTTACCAGTGGAGGCACAATACAGGAAGCGACTCAGTAGTTAATCAATACATCTGATGATTCGCTCGCAAAATATCCAACCACAGTTTCATAACACAAGTTGCTGTCACTGCCAGTTAAGAACAAAACTGAGTATAGAAAGTATTAGACTCAGCAGGTCAACACGTCTTAGATTTAGCTTTGAAATCATATTTTGTTACTGAGTAAATGTTTGAATCCAACCATACTAGCAGATACTCATTTGCCCTTACTTCAGAAACAGGAGGAACAAAAAGAGTTTATAATTCAATACAGCTAGAGATGAAATTTCAAAGCATGTTCTGTGTACTGACAGAGTACAAGATTTAATAAACTGTTCAAATAAGTGTCTATTCACTGTTTATTGGGATCCCCATGAGTTGTTACCCCGGCAACAACTACTCCTCCTGTGGTCCATTAAAAAAATACAATATGATCTAAAGAATATTTACACTTACACTACATCTAGTTAATCATACAGTTATAATCTCTCAGTAAAACAAAATCACCATTACAGCAAACAAAGACAGTTAGTGGATGAGTCAGCCAACACATCCCATTCCAAGACCAAAGCCAACAGTGGACTGATCCCGCTAACAAGTCTTGTCTTTGTGTCCAATGCCTGATCAATCTTATTCTTCTGTGCCACAGAACATCATTATTGTTGAAAAAACACATCAGTGAGCCACACTGTTGCACTGGGTGACATGTTCCTTCATTGCCCTGAACTCACACACAAGTTTATTTTGACTCAATCCCACTAACACCATCCTGCTGCTATAAATACTCAGTAGAGCAGCAATGAGTATTAATCTGCAGCTGAAAATCCCCAACAAACGCGCTATTTACTCCTGTTTAATTCATGTTTGTTATAAACTATAGTGCCCAGCTCTGTTTATTATATTCTATGCACAGGGTGAACATGCAAACTCCTAAGTGAAAAGTGTCTCACTTGCAGTTGAAGTTATTCTGAACCTTTAGGTAAGGTCATTTTGTACAAACTCTAAAATATTACAATTTATTTATATAGCCAAAAATCACAGATTTGTCTTAGAGGGATTTATAATTTGTAAAACGGACAACACTCTCTGTCCTTAGATCATCGAGTCGGATAAGTAAGAGCTTCTCAAAAAGAAAATAATGAGGACACCGTCACCAGTACATAAATGTTCCTCCCTGTTTAAAATCCAGATCGGTGTGGAGACATGCGACGTGACTGTAAAAACTGACACTCACCCTCTCCGTTGGACTCCATGCGAGATGCCGTGTTGACAGTATCTCCAAACAAACAGTATCTGGGCATTTTCAAACCGACCACGCCGGCACAGACTGGACCTGTAACACAAACACAAGCAAAATATAGTCACATTTCACAGCGGAAAAAAACTATAATGTGTGGCATGTTGGGAGCTGCTGTCATGATCACGCAACCACCGCAGTGCAAATGGTTTAAATAGGACAACAGCGCTGTGAGTGAATTGAAACTGTGCTCATAAAGCTTTAAGTTACTCAGACAATGCTAAGTACCAGTCTACACACACCGGCCCATTTCTGTTGCACGTCTAAATAAGAATATAAGCAGTGCTGCTGTGAGCTAATGCAGTCTAAATACTGTGTCAGAAGCCTCATGTAAATTACACCAAACGAAATGCTGCAGATGGATCAAGTCCAGTCAGGATGCTGGTATCCAGAAGTGGGAAGTTACAAATCACAGCTGCCCAACACGATGGCACTCAGTTTATTAGATGTACCTAGCTAAAACGAATACAGGCTAATACAACAGTCCTACAACAAATCCTCCTTTCATGAAGGTTGTAATGTTGAGTCTCTTTACAAACACTATTAGTGACATTACACATACTGTAATTGCAGTTTATCTTAGTGAAAAGTCCTTCTTGGACTCAAAGGAGCGCAGAAGTTTTGGTAGCTGCTAACCTTTGCTAACCTTTGGAGAGGAGATAGAAATGTGCTTTGATTAGTCCAAGTTTGCTGTGGGAAACATTTATTGTAACCAATTTTAGATCAGACCAGAACCCTTTTAGAGGGGAAAGAGGGGGGTCATGCATGGGGAATCCTGATGCTGCTTTGATCAATTTGCCCACAAAATACATACTTGGACAGCTAAGTGTACTTCACTGTAATGGAATATTCGCCTGGTTTAGACCCCACATCTTTGATTTGTTAAGCAGTTCAAAAAGATCTGGTGTTCATTACCGACTGTTTTCCCACCGGAAGCCGCTCACAAACATAAGGCAGAATTAAGATTGAGATAGTCATCTTCCTGTGCCAGAGTGACAGAATAATGGCCTCAAAAAATGAATGGAGACAGTTTTTGTTGATCATCGTGAAAAACGTCAAGTTAGCTGCTCCTAGCAAGTGCTGCTTTTATTTAATCTGAAAATGATGTCAGTAGGAGAAATAACATTATCAGGCTACTACTGATACACACAGCAGAAAATACTCTGCATCTAAAAGAAGTCAATGATGGTCTGTCCCATAGACTGGATATAAAGATGGATGACATGACAGCTCCCCAAAAGTAAAGCCAAAACATATTGATCGCCCCCTGGTGGCTGGCTGCAGTATAGGTCATAAACTCCGCCCCCTCCATGTTAGCAGATAGGACATGGACCAAACTGAAAAGTCAAAGTACTAATACATTTTCCCAAATATGGTTTATGTCATTTTAGGTAGTTTGTGTGTTTGTGTGTGCTCATTTTTCTCATCAATTTGGTTTTAATTTATTTGATGCTATAAAAAGTGTGTGACATCATGATTGACAACTGTGAGTGTGCTCATGATTTATTCAGAGGGTGTATGAGTGGGACATCGTGTATCACTGCTGCACAGACTCAAATGTGGTTATCAGGGCAAGACGGCAGCACCCGTAGCTGCGATATTTTGGCTTCATTTTTGTACAGTTGGAGGAAGTGGAGACGCGTCATATGTACAGTCTGTGGTGTTGACTCATCAGTGCTTTGGCTAAGGACACCTCAGCAAGATGGACACTTGTGTGTCCATAGCCACTGTGAGTGACTTTGTAATTCCAGGAGGTACACGGTTCCAGATCACACTCACCTGTGTGTATACCTATCCTAAGTCTCAGCTGGTCGTTGGGTCTGTGTCGGATCTTGAACGTTTTGACCTGTTCTAACAGGGCCAGTGACATCCCAGCGATCTCTCTGGCGTGTAGTTTTCCGTTCCGCACCGGCAACCCTGACACCACCATGTAGGCGTCGCCGATGGTCTCTACCTGAGGAACCAATCATAAGAGAGCAAAACATTAGATAATAAAAATAAAACCTAGTTCATATGATTTTGCTTTTGTATTCCCAAGATTCCTATAGAGCAGGGGTTCCCAAACGTTTTCCTCTTGAGAGCCAAAAGAGAAATTTGGTGTCTCTCTGGGACCCAAACTTAACATCATGAATTGCCAAAACATCTACATTTATAAACTAATACAGAACAAACCTTGAAAGCCTTGAATGGGACAGAGAGCCAGAATATTATCATTAAAAATTACCACTTTCACTAGTCACCACCACATTAGTCATGTACACACACACACACACACACACAATTTGTCCAGCATGGAAACTAACACACACACATACTTCACAAGGTTAATACAAATGTCACACACACATTACTGACTTTTCCTCCGTCAAAACAATGTTGAATAAATGCACTTTGCTTTCTAATCCACATTAAGGGACGAGCCTGCGAGTCCGAGACGGGGGACACAATCGCAGCTGAACAGACCATTGTAGCAAAACAACTAGTTACTGGAAGTAACTCTAGTTCTATGAGTGTGCATAGCACACAGCATTGGCGCTCATCAGATCAGCATATGAATTCTCATCTCATAGCATTATAATGCATTTTACTTCAAAAGAACGAGTCTGTGACCCATTTTGGGTCACAACCCTAAGTTTGGGAAAGACTGCTATAGGTCCTGAATGCATCAATACGTAGATCATGATATTAAGATGGTTGGTGTTTGAGTTTTTTCTCCTCAAGTTCAGATTAGAAACAAATATGCCAATTTCTGCATTAAAATCCATCGCTGTAATTATCCTGACTTACCTTGTATACATCAAAGTTATCGATGATGGCATCAAAACAGGTGTACAGATCATTGAGCAATGTGACAACCTGTAGAGAGAGACAAAAGAGTTTTAATTATATGACTTAAAGCAACAATACTGCAAGGAGGACCTAAACCCTGTACTGACTTATTGTGTGGAAACTGTTAAAAAACAGGCCGTAAATCCAACATTTGATGCAGTTTTGTTTGTGACAGACTGGAATGCCAGTGTGTCTACAAACCTCACATTATCTCTGTCGTTGGACGATTGCCTGCTGAGGCTTACAGACATTTACAGGATCATAAATCAAATCCACACATGGAATATTACAAACACAATCTGTAAGAAATTAAACAACTGTGTGGCATAATAATTGTAATGTAGCAGTAATGTCAGAGGCTGGCTGTTTATTCAAAGACCAGTTTATTATTTAGTCTTCATCTTTAATGTTCATTCTTTTAATAAATGTGTCTGAACTTAAAATACAACCCAGCTGGCTCTCCATCTAGTCAGGACATTTTGTTATGAAGAATGAGCAGTGGTACTTTTACTGGAGCTCATATAAAATGTAAAATATGATGGATTAGGATCAGAATTTTGATCAATTTAAGATTTTGTCCATACTGAACTCTAAAAGGCACAATACTCAATTCAAATGCGGACTAAAAAGCTGCGCTGTCACCAAACTCAAAACACAGGATTAGAACCTGGTGTAACTTATGATTGACAGGTCTTTTAATATCAACTAGAATAACATGTTAATGTTTTCTGATGCTGTTAAATGTCTGTTTACATCACTAATGTAAAAACAGCAGGCTTGTATTTTCTATTGTGATAAATTGAGAAACATAATTATCATGTTTCATCAAAAAGCACAACTTGCGTCATACTCTGAAAACCACGTCCACCGGCAACCAAGGGCTGAAATGCTAACAAAATGCATGTTGCTGGCTAAAAACATTAGATTATGTGTACCAGAGAGGACAAACTGAACATTGTGGGTCTATCTCAGTGTCCCTTCTTACTGAAGTTAGCTAAGACACTTGCAGACATTTTACTGCATAGTTTTCTGATTCAGCCACATTTCACTACACAAGTTGCACACTGTCAAAATGCTTTAGCTTAACTTACAGCAATGTAGTTAGCCTAAAACTGACATGTGGATATTTGACCAGTGACAAAATATTTGCTGCACATGTAGAGAGTCAGTCGAAATGTTCCAAGACTTAGGATTCCACAGTGTTCCCGTTATTCCACATCTGTATCCATTTTTCTGAAAGGTTCAGCTTTTGGGTTCGGCAGCTTATTAAAACTTATTTCTGGGTTCTTTACCCTGTTGGTAGTGCGGCCATTCAAAGGTGCCCTGTAAAGTTTTCTTGTAAACCACTATTATTTATAATTATTTATAATACACTCAACAAAATACACAGGAATCTATATTGTACTAAACAGATGCTACAGTTGGTATTGTACTTCGTTCAGCCTTCCTCAACGTCACTTGGTCTTGGCTCCATGGATTCTAATTCTGACCCTGATCCACTTGTGTATTTCAGTCATTGGGCCGATTGACATGCATATGTGCACTTTTTCTGTGAGCTGGCAGTTTGTTTTATTTTGGTCTTACACTGTATAAGACCAGGAGCACAATTTGTTCTTTCACACAACTTGGGAAGAGAGAAGTGATGAAGATGAGAAGAACAAATGTCCATGCTTGGGGTCATTCCACTCCATCTGAAGGTGCCAGATAGACCCTCTGCCTGGATGTGACGGCAGGATAATGCATTTGGCCCAGAAAAGTGAGAGGGAGATATGTGACTCAACTCTGCGTCAACACACTCTTCCATCTAACAACTGTACTATTTTGAGTTGCAGCCCATGTGTGGGAACTATGAGACACACTGTAGGTAGAGACCTGACGCTGGTGAGCACTTTTATGCATGAATACAGAAAGAGAATTTACTGTGACTGTGATCACGAACAGTGATTTTTTTAAAAAGCGTTTAGATTCGCATGTTGAATTCAGAAAAAGAGGAACTTGTTCCATCTAAACTTTCAGATGCATTTTACTAAAGTTACACAGAGAGAAGCAGTCATTCATTGGAGGGTTGACATATCGATTGCTGCGTACCTGTAGCGGCGTACTCTCAGCAGACATGGATGTGAATCCCACAATGTCGCTGAAGTAAATCGTGACGCTGTCAAATGCCTCCGCCTGCACCGTCTCCCCTCGTTTGAGTTGCTCTGCTACCGAACTGCATGCAGAGAGCGAAAAGGCATGAGGTCAAAATGTTCATGCTGCGAAACCATAGATATGCTCAGATGAATCTAAAAGCAAGGGAGGGGCAGAGGAGAAAAAGCTACTGCAGGTGAAATTCAAGCACTTCCCAAGCAAGGTATTTAAACCAAAGATGTCCAGACTCCAAGCCTTTATCATCTCATTTAAAGTGTTACTATAAATGTCAGGAGACAACGTATATTAAAATGTTAGTTTTTTTCGGTTTACATGAGTGATTGTGTAGATGAAACCCCAGATTATGTTGAAATCAAGCATTTTTCAAGGAGTATGTTTGAATCCAAGGATATTCCTAACCTTTAGAACTTCATTAAAATGAAGCATTCTCCAGCCTGTCAAGACTTCATGCGAACCCTGTATGATGACTGGCAGGTTCAATTATAATTAGATTTCAGTATGTCTTTGCTAATTCTGCTGCCGTAAATTTTCTCCTCATCAAATAATACCAAAGGCAAAAACACTGGCAGAAGTCAGCTAGTCTAATCCATGAGTGCGGTGAGAAATGCTGTCTGTCCTTTCTCTCAGGCCTCTCTCTGTGTGTCTGGATGGCTTTGAAGGAAGAAAGAGTCTACAGCAGGAAAAGGGGATAAATGGGGTGAGAAATGGGATTTGCTACTGTGGTGTTATCCAAACGCCTAGAAATTTGCTATCATGTCTGCTCTTCTGTCTTGCCTTAATGAGCAGTTAGCCTGTCAGCTCTGTTACCTTTCATCTACAGTGAGATCGCACCACGGGGAACTGTGTATCTGTTAATAAAATGTGGTGTTGGGAGGGATTTTGAGTCTTTAATTAATAGAGGGATTTAACACAGTTGTGTCATTGAGCCACGCTAGTAACGCTGCGGTATCACTGCTGGGTTAAGCATTTGGGTGGAAGAACAAAGAGTGAATGTGATTGTAATTTTTCCTTACTGTGGTAAAATTTGATAGAGGAGGTTTTCGGCTTTCCTTTTCTCTTCCAGGTAGGCTTGTGTTCGCTCCTCCACCAGGTTCTCCAGGTTATTGGCATACTGCTCCATCCTGGACAGCAGGTTGTTAAGAATACTGGTGCTGCCCTCCCTTTGGAAAACACGAACACACAGAGTATGGTTAGATAATATCCACACCAACTCCTGGTCAGCGAAGAAGTTAGATCCTTTTTGAAACTGCTGGTAAAACACCACTATACACATCTAATAAATTCAGTTAGCTTATCAGTGTCAGTTCAGTCTCAGAACCCTTCGGATATCATTTCATGACAATTCAGCTTCTGGGGGCAACGGACAATATTTCGAGGCTTCGGGTGTAGCTGGTGGATTACAGATATCTGGGCCATGACTTCCGTGCACTGGTCGATGTTTACAGTCCCATTAGCAATCTCGGAACCCATTGGCCATCTTCTGACCACAATTTGTATGCGGATACATTTTAAAAAGAGAATAAAAAGCTAATCTCTAGGGTTCTGAGACTGATAAAAAAGCTAAATCATCGCCACATCCATCAGAGAAACAACCTGTGTGGCCACTTTCAAGAAAAGACTAAAGACTCATTTGTTCCGGGAATACAACAACACTAAATGACACATTGTTTTTATAAAGTATAGTATTGTACGATATTATAGTAGAATTGTATTTTGGTTTGAATGTATTGTATTTGATAATGTACAAAGATAATCTGTTCTTAGATCTAATGCTCTTTTCGATTCTGCCATTGGCAGCGATGTACTTACTTATAGCACTTGTGATTCATCACCAGCCCTTACAAGTTTGAGACATCCTGTTAGCGATCATGGTTCTATGCACTTTA
>JAVQJD010013833.1:0-23080 GCA_036023655.1 Nannoperca australis
TATTTCTTTAAAGTTAAGACTAGTTTAAAGTCATCTTCATTGAAAAGTACAGTGCTTTTCCTTCAAAAATAAGGACATTTCAATGTGACCCCAAACTTTTGAACGGTAGTGTATTTACATTTCTTTAGCAGGCCTTATAAGAGCAAAAATGAGTAATAACTACTGTGAAAAGCAAAGGGAAACATAACAACAAAGCTGCAAAGTCCTTAAGTCCTTATTTTCACTGAAAATAACTAATTCTCACTCTTCTATTTCCAGACATTTTGCACAATTTACAAAAACAAATTAATTCTCATTCTTTTCTTATTTGGACTGGTTGACCCATGAACAGGTGGGCTGGTTTTGGTGTTGAACTTCCACAAGTCAAATACTGGTAATAATGTTCCCCCCCATGTGGTCAGTAGGACTGTATTTTACCTCCGACCATCACTCAGAGTTTTTCCATGCTACCGTCGCCTAGCGCTTGCTCATGCTGGGAATTATTGGATCTCTGTAAATATAAAGAGTCGGTCTAGACGTGCTCTATACGAAAAAGTGCCCTGAGATAACGTTGGAATGATATGACGCTATATAAATAAATCTGACGCTATATAAATAAAACTGAATTGAACTTGAATGTCAATTCCAAAAGAGGGTTTGCAGAATTGTAAAAGTAATTGGGAGTTTCAGGTCCCTGTGGCATGAAATCATAAATTGACTTTCCTGCTCTGGCTGCCTGTGTACGCACCTTAGCTTTAAGCTCATCATTGAAGTGTGGGTCATTGAACTCAACGAAGCGGAAGAACAGGGCCCGTTTCTGGGCAATGGAGTAGTTCCTGGGAATCTCCTCCTCCATATACTCCTTCAGGAAGGTCATGTTGCATAGGAAGCGACCTGTAAAGGCCCGCAGCAGCTGGAACAGCAGCTCAATCTCTGAGTAGTTACGCCTATTGAGGAAACAGGGGGTCAACAAGTTCAGTGCACAGATAGAAATATGTCAACAACAGTGATATGGTACAACAGAACTTTAAAATAATATTAGATATCATTGTGACTCAGTTAATTAACAAGTTTAACGATCAAAGAAGGTCATCTGGACACACAGTTTAAAATGACTGGAGTGGTTGGGGGTTAATTGCAGAGTCTAAAATAAACATCTGCTAAGTGCCTGGTGCACCAAGTGTTTTAGCACTTTCTCTGTGCTGAGAGAGGTGGGGTGAGAAGGTCGTTCATGATTGGAATACCATTAAATTAGTTCAAGTTAGAATCTGCACTAACTTTATAACTGTACGTTACTAGCTTCATATCAAATGTCTATTTTCAGGTCTTGCGGCAACGTTGTTGAACCCTTTTTATCCCCATTACAATTGGAATAAGTCCACATACTTGCAGTAGCTAAGCAGGCAGAAGGCCAGCAGCTTGGGCTCCTTCCAGTTGGTGGCAGCCATGTTGTCTTTGCGATGTCTCTCCTGGAAGGCCTCACTCACCCAGACTCGCCTCAGCTGGCTGACCAGGGAGTGCTGCCCCGCAAGCCAACCCTCGTCATTCTTCACTATGATGCTGATAATCTGGGCGGGGGGACGACGAAGAAAGGTTAGAGGTCATATGTTGGAATTACTGACAGGATTAAGCGCTACTGACACCTGAGGGTTAGCAGTACACATATATACATCTGGCCTGACAAGACGTGGCTGCGCGTAATAAGTGTGTGTGCATGATGTATAACTTGATAGAATTGTAATGAGAATACGTATACCTTGATAGCCTGAAACTGTAGGTCCAATCTAGCTGTGGTTGTGGAGGGAGATCCAGGTCGAACAGTTGCTGCAGTGCCAGCGGGAACCAGCAGGGGGACGAAGCGATTGGGATTAGAGGCCAGAACGTCTCTTAGTGGCTTGGCGTCTTTGTGTTTCAGAAAACTCTGTATATGAACACACACACACAGAGACTGTAACACTAAAGTACATGTAGTAAAACTAGGGAGAAGCATGTTTGCTGCACCAAATCAACAACTGTAAAAACACATTTAAAAAGATGCATAACACCGGAAATAAAGAACTTTTACCAGGAATGGTTTGTCTAAATTTGGTGTCAACACGACCACTGAGCCAAAAAAAATCCCAATACATCCCTGATTGTAGCCCATTACTGAGGCAACAAAGTGCTGTTCTAATGGCAAATGTGCCAATGAAAAGCCTGAAGGGACTGCTACTTAGAGCAGCCGGGCACTGACCATGAACATGCGGCTCCACTGGGGGTCGTTCAGCGTAGCCTCCATCATGAACAGCTCCACTGTCTGTGATGGGTGACGCGTCAGGAACTTGATCAAAGGCTCTCTGAATGGACTGCCGGCCTGGCTCAGGAGGGATAGGGGATGGGGGGTGGGGGGGGAGGCAGGCAGAAAAAGATTTCATGAAAGCAAATGCAGATTTAGATTCTATCACTTTCTAGTGAATATCTGTGCTTAATAGCAGGGCTTTGTGTGTCGTTAACACTATACACCAGATATTGATCAAATAGGATTTAGGAAGCTTATCCCAGGAAGGAAAAATTAATAACATGAGATTATAAAAAGAGAGTTTTCAAGTAAACTGTAAAATGATCACGCATTGCTTACTGGAATGCCAATTACCCTTTTTCAAGATGTAACATCCTTTAAAGAATAACTATGGTCCTTTTAATCTTCAAGCCACTTTCTTCATCTTTTCCACTGCAGCCATTAATTAAGACCAAACTCTTCTTTTCTTGCTTCATTCATCTACACAATACAACTGCCCTTGTAAGGCCAAAGAACACTACAATCAATAACGAGGAGCGCTTGTCTTTTTCAAAATAATATTTGGTTTTAACACATTGTTGAAAAACAACTAAAGTCTTTCTTTACTTGAATTGTAGTCTCCAAGTTGATGTCCTACCTCTATAAGCATGGCCCTCTCCGTCTTCATGACCACCTCCAGCAGAGGTTTGACAAGAGTCTGAGGTGCGGCTGGTATCAGGTGGAAAAGGTTAATGATAGCAGAACAGATCTTCATCTCCTAAAGAAAGAGTTGGAAAAAAAGAGAGTGGAGTGGATGAAACTTCTTGGAAAGCTGATGGAGCTAGACACAGACATCATTTCTAACAGACAGTCTTGATGGACAGCCACTGTGAAAATACAAGGATTAATGTTAGTCAAAGGCTGAAAATGCAATCTGTGCTCAGTAGACAGTTAACTTCCCACAGGAAAAGAGCGGAGTACCACGCTTGCACGAGTTCTTGGATTACATTTGCACAGAGAACAAAAGAAATACAGGACAGTTTTGTGATAATTTTATAAACCTTGCATTATTGATATCTTAGAGATAAAAAAGTCAAGGGGGAGAATTGGACATATCTAAAAACAGTCAAAATGTGAGGTTAGAGCGAGACTGACATGAAACATTTCTGACGACAACCACAGACACAAAAATGCAGGGCAACTCCACTACCACCACTACCAACTAAGTTTAAAATCACTGACAGAGAGTCACCAACAGAGGGCGCAACACCGGGTCACATCTCACCTCAACACCCTCCAACGCAGGCTGTACCGGAACGGGAGACAATGATCAGAGTCAGCAGAGCAGTACGTGTGCATTTTTGTGTGACTGTGTGTTGTCTGTCTCATGGAAGGTGAGCCAATGAGACAGGGTGATAATGAAATGAATGGAGAGACAGCAGCCACCTTTGCGACTGACCTCGGGAACAACTTCTCTCAGCACTGGGTGAAAAACAGGGCATGGGCCATAGAGGCACGGGCGCTAGAGGAGCAATACAGACTCTGTGGTATTTGGAGAGAAAAACACTCATCTGACGGATAACACGCCATGGATACAGAAAGTGACATTTTGTTTTTTTGTTCTTCCGTACAAGCTCTTTACTCCTCCTCACACCTCGTTACTCTACTCCACATTCTCCTCCTCCTGTGTCAAAAACCTCTTTCAGGCCTACGTGTCTTCAGACTGTCCCCCTCAGCGCGGCTCCATCCCTCTTTCTCCAAATTTTGTCTTTATCAGGCTTAGCTAATTGACCCCCTGACCCTGGTATTGTTGCCACTGCCAGCCTTGCTGTCAACATGCACAAAGACCACGAGCTGGAGGGAGGGAAAAACAACGGGCCAATTTGCATCTAATTAAACACACCATTTTGAGATGTGGCAGGATGGACTCACATAAATAGAAGGGAGGGGGAAAAATGGACATTATTTCTATGAGGGAGAGGCAGCTGTTTTCCCCCACCCCCCTTCTCTCTCACCTTTTCTCTGCCTTTACAAGGTTATCTGTCGAGGAGATAATGAGGAGACGCAGCGCTGGGCCCACCACCGACTGACTGGCGCCTAATTAATCATTGATTGTAATATGGCCACTCACAACTCATCTGGGAGGAGGCCACACTGAGGAGGTGTTGACTACATGTGACTATGGCTTTGTGTGTATAAGTGGCAATTTCTCTGCCTCTCTGCCCCTTCAGTGAGTACTGTTTGGTTTAGGCAGAACAGATCAACTGAACAAAAAAAAGGTGGCAGTATACAGCTGTATTGACCTGCTCCTATAGGCTAAGACTGCTACTGTACTGCATTCAAAGTCTTCTACAAAGTAGATGAGTAGAGGGGTAGACATGAGTGATTTATATTACATTTCTCAGTGCTGTAAGGTGTGTGTGTGTGTGTGTGTGTGTATGTGTGTGCGTGCGAGTGAGGAAGTGTCTGGTCTGTCTGAACTGTGTATACTTACACTGCCATCACTGCGCTGGCCTCCCTTGTGTGTTATTACAACCACCTCCATCCACTTCCTCAGGTGTTGCTAAGAAAGACAGAGAGAGATAAGATTGAGACTGTGTGTTGGTGATGGGGTGTGTGATATTTGTGTGTGTGTGTGTGTGTGTGTGTGAGTGTGAGTGCGCGCGCCTGACTGGCTCAAAAGCAGAACATGGCACAGACAAGGATCTTCAAGAGGTTCAAGTGACAAATGACACATTTTCAGTATTAAACTAAATCTATGCTGCGGCTTCGTTTAATTATGAAACTATTATAGAGAAAACAAAGTGTTCAGACAATAATCATTGTCGAACTATGATCTGATATAATGTACTAAGCAAGTGGAGGTTTTGCTTCCCCAAATATATCAACCTAAGATACAGCTGCCAACAAGAATGACATCTGCAGTATTATATCATGCAAATAATACTCAGATATGTTGTTAATTAATAAGTCTTGGGACAAATTCTTGTAGGTTGTGTTTTCATATGATATTACTTTCACAACAGATTATTGTGGTTGAAAATAATTTTATATTTTTATATTATATATTTTTGTATAAGAAACTACAACTTTTTCATTTAAAAATAGAAACAGTGTATGTTGTTATTCTTATATTTATACTTGGTCTTCGTAAAAATACATAAAGTTGCAGAATATTCAGTAGAAATTCCAAACTTAAAAATAATCACATATTTAGATACTTTAAAACAATCTACCATACCACTGCCACATTTGAAAAGGTTTGTGTTGTCAGGTGTTTTGAGTAAATGTTGTAAATGAGGAGGAGGAGGAAGTTCCTCACCATCATCTGATCACAGAACTTGTCATTGAAGGAGTTGGGGAAAAGTCGTGTGACAGAGGTTAGGCGGTTCACCACGTTGAGCGTCAGGCTGCGGTAGTCGCCCAGCATCATCAGCAGGGGGCGCATGTGAGTGTGGATCTGGTCCACCTCAATAGTTGCACCTTCCAGGAACTGAGAGAGCACAGGGGAACATCCTTAAAAAGTTTCAACAGAACTGTTACAACTTTTAAAATGAATATTGTAACAGAAACAAGATAGCGTTGAAAAATCTGCAGTATACTTTGTAAATATATGCCTCTACAGACTTTTCTTATATTTTCTTATATTATTATCATTACTCAGAATACAGGCTTGTTTTTCTCAGTGGTTGTCAAACCTTACATAAACAAATCTGTTGAGATTGATTCAGATTTGTGACCAGAAAACAAATCATTTTAATGTTCCTTTCCCCTACACAAGAACTGGCCATGTCAGGTTTTCTAGGCCTGTGAACTGTTCACTACCCCTTGTGTCTCCATTAAGAAACTAAGGCCACTCAAATGAGGGCATGGCCAGCCATAAACAAGCACACAAGCCAACACCAAACACCGATGACACACCCACACCCTCACACAGACAGGAGGGAATGATGCATGGCAGCCACATTCATTTTCCTCTCAGTGCTGAGAACAAACACTCCATCCTGTATCGATCGGGCCATGGCAACGCTCATTAGTGCTAGAAGGGCAGAGATGAAAGAATGGAGAGAGCAGAGAATGGCTAGGCAAAAAAATTTTTTCTAAAAATCCCAGGATAGTGAAAAGGAGTGATGGTGGTAAAGAAAGAAAATGAAGGACACAGAAAAGGAAGGAAAAAGGGACAAAGAGCCGAGGATAGATTGATTGAGGCTACGATGGTATGGATACTTTGATGAATAGAGGCAGGACTGGCTCAGGGAGTGTGATAAAGCAGAGGGAGGTCCGTATGAAGATAACTGGGTGGGGAAATGGTATGAGGGGAAGATTAACAAAGGACTTCTAAAATGGCAAATGACATGAGTGATACGGATAAAAGACTAATGAAGCAAGAAGGAAGAGAAGAATGGAAAACAAGATAATAAAAAACGACTTAAAAAAATACAAAAGAAGCGAAACCTAAAATAGCACAAACACTCTGATGCAAGTAGATCAATTAAGACGGGGAAAGCAAGGGTGACACAGCAGAAGGCCATTTCAAAAGGTGTTGAAAATGTGATTTGAGAAAAGATTTAAAGGTATCACCAAATTCACTTATCTGATCTCACGTAGAAAGCTTCATAGCTCTAGGGCACAGGCTTTAATCCAGCTTTAGAAAGGTCATGTCTGTGAGTGTGTTTTTGCTCAAAGGGAGTTGCAGTTTAACAGGTCTGAGCTTTCTAAGTAAACAATAAAGTCTCCAGATTAATTCCAAATCAATTCAAAAACCAATATCAAAAGATGCTGAAACAGGAGCGAATTGAAGGCGGTGTAGCCGCGCGACAAACATCCTGCAAAGTTTCAAAATGCAAAAGTGTCTATTCTACAATACTCGTTACGCTTGGTAAAAACAAATGATTTGCTTTCCTGTACGCCATGATGTAACGTGTTATGTTGCACTGACCTTCCTCATACATGCCTCGCCCGCTTCCTGCAGTTCATTGTTGGTGGAGTTGAGGGCCTTAAACAGGGCAGCAATGATCTTCTCTCTGGACTGCGGTAAGTAATTACAGGCTGCCAGGGCATCTAGACCGGAAAGGAAGAACACAACCAATCCAAACATTACCCGTCATATTATATAAATACTTAAGTAAGATAGTTATTAATTCAATTCAAAAAGTGGTAAAACAAACATTAATATTGTAGCGTTAATTATCTCTTCTAACATGAGTAGTTTGACCATTAAAAAATAATTAATTATAAACAGTTTGAGCAAATTTGAGGTATTTTGCAAGGAACAAAAACATAAACTGCAACTCACTGAGAGCCGCGATGCGAAGGGGAACCAGGGAAGGGAGGCTCTTGTAACAGGGCAGCTTCATCAGAGCAGCATCCTCTGCCTCACACAGGTTCAACAACTAGAAAAAAATGAGTTTACAGTGTGTTTGTATAAATAGTAATAAAAACAATAGAACAAAAATTGAATTAAAACAAATAAGAAGACAATTTGGAAAAAGTGGATTTGATTAATGTCAGTCACTTCTGCATCTTGCATACCTCTGTGTAGAAGACCTTGTGCTCCATGACATTGAGGTCCATTGTGAAGAGGCGGGGTTGCAGGGTGGTGCAGAAGGTGTTGCCCTCCATCAGGCCGATCTGGGCGTTGGCAGGCTGGTGGCGGAGCAGGTGTTTCTTGGGGGGAACCATATCTTGCAACACCTGAGGAGAAGGAAACCCATAGGGGAAAAAAAATCTAATTAGCGTGGATATAAATACATTTACATTTTGTATTTCACTGTCAGAACGTATCAGTGGAGGGTTTATGGCTGGCCATGCCCACACTCCTTAACTGTGTGCATTTTACACACAAGTCTTGTCCAGCACATCATTAAATACAGCTGTAGGAAACTTCACAGTCCTTGAATTCACCTCTTTGTGTGGCTCCATGATGACGGTAACGCTCTTGCCGGTGACCTGGGCAAGCACCTGCAGGGAGTGCATGGCCTGCTTTCTGACGGTCGAGTTGGGGGAGGTGACCTCTCGGACCAGGTCATGCGTGACCATGTGGAAAGACTTGTCCTGGGCGGCCAGCAGCTCCTCTGCCTTTTCTTCATCTTTCAGCGGAGTGGCACAGCGCACGAGCAACTGCTCCAGGGTGGTCTTAGCCATGGCTACTGCTCCGTTTGACACCTTATTGGGAAAATCAATATGGCAGTAAGTGCAAGGCCACTGCAGTGAGAGTACAGTGGTGTGACAGGGAGGAAAGTTACAAGCTGTTGCGCTGCACTTGCCGCGAGCCTTTGTAAAACATCACGGCGAAGACAAAAGCTGACAACAAATCGAAAGGTGGTGAATCTACTCCTTTTCAAATGATTTGCTAAAGTTTAGATTATTCAGTGATCTCCCCTCACCTCTCCTGTGAGGTCCATCATGACAAACAGCAGGGCCTTGAGGAAGGTGAGCTGGTTCTGCAGCACCCAGATCAGAGGCAGCCTCTCCATTAGGAATTTGATGGACACCACGCCGCCAAGCTTGGCGTACCAGGCCTGCTCATAGCAGCAGGCACACAGACGCTCCACAATGTAGGAGAACAAGGGCAGCTGGCATGCCTGAAGATGTAGACAGAGATGATTAACGGAGTCCCATTTAAAAACGATATCACAGACACAAAAACAATTGGCACAATGAGCATGAGCGCCAATGTCTATTAAATTCACTAATAACGATTCAACACCCTCCTCCCAGTGACTTACCCTCTCCTTGGAGCCAAGGATGATGCTGGCCACATCGAAGATGACAGCCAGGGCCACTTCTCCAATCTTACACAGCTCCTTCTCCTCGTAGGCCATGCAGATAGCTATGGCATCAATCAGAACCAGCGGATCCATGCCCTTTGAGCCGTTCTCCTCACTGTGGAACATGGCTGTGCTTGGCTGGCTGCCCAGCTGGTAGCACGGCAGCAGGAACGGACCTGGGATGAAGGGGGAGGAAAAGAGGAAAGGAATTGTGTTTAATGTGAAATGTATGAATTGTAATACAGATTAAAAGATGTTTCAGCTATACAGAACATGTGTTGTGTGTGTTGGGTCAAATGCAAAATAAAAAAGCCAGAATTTAAATAAATAAAAAAAAAAAACAAAGAAAGGACTAAATTGGAAATTGACTGATTCTCTTGTGCTGCTGGGAGTAAATTCCAATGCCGAGGCAAAACAGAAAACTAATATTAGATGTATAGAGTTCGAAGAGCACCAGCAGTCCCTCACCACACTGCTGAGCCACAGCGACCATGGTATAATGGCGAATCAGGCTGGCAACGAAGGGCAGCGCGCTGGGCCGCAGGTCCTTTATCACAGCAGACATGAATGCCCCAGTCAGGGCCTGTTCAAAGGTTCTGCGGGCAGGCGTGTCTTGTGCTTTGTAGCGATGAGAGATGATGACATTGGGGATCCACTTCTCAGTGAAGCTAATGGGGGACAACACACACACACACACACAATGAATTAGAGGATTTCATATAAGCAAGGACAATATAATAACATTTGGCACTGAAACATTCTTTAAGCTGAAAGACAAAAAATAATAATCATTTTATGATTTGTGTTCAGCCGAATATAAAAAAAAGAAAAAGATCCATGTACACCGCCTGTGTGCAGTCCCCAAACCTGTAACTCTGATTCTTTGTCCTAAATTTCTCTCCCTCCTCGTAGCTCCGGCTGCCTTTCTATTGCTGTGCCTCCCTCTTTGTCCCCTGTTGGTATTTTTGTTATTTACTGCAGCTGAAGGCAACTGGGCCGTGGTGTGATTGAGCAGCTGTTTTCTCCATGCTTGAGCTTGTGTTTTATAATGCCACCCGCCAGGGGCAGACCTGATGGATCGCTTCATTTCATTATTGCCATTTAAAAGACTACTCTTTAGAGGAAGAGAGGGAAGAAGTGGGGCAGGGGGGAGAGGGGCTCAGGGGAAAGGAAAGGAGAGTGAGGAACGTGGCGGGTGGAGAAAGTGGAGAGAGCGGAGTGGTTGACAGAATGTCAGATCAATTGCCCTTCACTCATTCAGGGGCTTTCCACTTCAACGCGGATCCGTTCCCCCCAGTTTGCGTTTCATGATTTGCTTCATGTATCTTTTTTTTCTTCTAAAACTGGAAGGCTACACTTACAGTGACCAAATCCGGAGCCAAAGAGAGATGGTGTGAAGGGGGGGGGGGAGACAAGAAGACAAAATCTTTCAAGAGAGAGAGAGGACACTGCAAATCGAGACATCTGACAAGTGGAGGCGACCCTGATCATAACTGACACACTTCATTATCCCAGCAGAAATGTGCATACAGACATATTGGTGTGCGTGTGCGTGTTGGCGCATAATGACAGGAGAGAATAAGGGGCATGGTGTAGCGTAAACAGACAGGGGAAAGTCAATTAGCCCCTGCCCGGGGATCAATGATGGTAATGTGACCAACCCATCCGACGACCAGCCGCCCTTCCAGTTCGTCTGTTCATGCATGTGTCTCTGCCTCGCAGTGAAGCCTGCCAGAGGGTGGGGGGTGGGGGTGGGAGCTGCGAGTTTGCAATTAGCAACTCCCGCTCTTGAGACGGAATTGATGAGGCAGCGTGTGGTGGGGAGAGGGGCGAAGACGCGACGCGAGAGACTGAAAGCAGGGCATGTCAGCAGGTGGCGGGACGATATACACAGAGCCGTTGTGGCGGGCGGGGTTGGAGGAGGGCGGAGGAGCGGGCAGGGACGGAGGTCGAGGTCACGTCGAGTCAATAAAATGTTAAAGAGAGGGATGATTGATCGGAGACGTGGCTGTGTATGGACTCCTGCCATTTGTGTAGACTTGAGTTGCGATTTATGGTGTCAGTACTTACAGCAAAACAAAACAACTATATAAATATACTGAATATGTCCTGAATAACTAGTAAATCAAAATATATCAGGTCACAGTGGCTACATTTATCCTAGATAAAACTGTTCGCCTGAATGTTTGTAGATAAATGCACTGTAAAGGACTGTCCTTAAAATACTATTCTTCTATGGCAAAAACACATCTATAATTTACTACTGAATACGGCATTAAAACTGAAAAAACAATGTAAAAAAGAAAAGAAAAAAATATATCTAGGCATATACCACAGTCCAAATCAAACCCAGAATGTTTACTTACTTGGGATGAGACAGAAGCTGGTACAGAGCGTGCTTGTTGTCATCCAGACTGGTCATGGCCACCAGGAAACACTTAATTACCTCCCAGGCCTGTCGTCTGTAGTAGGGCTCTGTGTTGGCACTCTTCAGACAGTCCAGAGCTGTCTCTATCGCCTAGGAAGGAATATACCAGACAGATTTTTTTTTTTTCGTCCCCATTTTATACTCTTAAATGACAAGTTCCAATAAGTTGCCAACATCCCTCGCTTATTCATATGGGAATTAAATTGCGATATATACGACTATATATGTGATTAATTTGCAGGAACTAACACGGGGCGCCATCTGGCTGAGCAAAGGTCATTATGATTTCTACATTATGAGCTGACAAGCCACAGCAGCCAGGCACTTAAAAAGGGGAGAAAATGAACTAATTAATGCCACTCAGAACAGAGGGGAGCAGAAGAAAAGAATGTAAGAGGGAAGGATGAGAGGAAAGACGAGGCCACAGTCCAATTGAATTGTAGACCTGTCAGTGTATTAGGACATTGCTGTCAGGACTGAGACTCTGACAAGTACTCTATTACTAGCGCTTAGACATGAAATTGAAGAGAAAAAGAAAATTGTTCTATGCAAACTTCTGAGAAAACACAGCTTTCTACTTCAGCCTTCTAAGAGCTCAGACTTCCTGGAAAATATTTCTGAAGCGGTCAGTGGGCAAAGATTTGCAGCTCAAATTCCACGTGAGTGTTTTTTTTGTTTTTTGTTTTACACGTTGCACCACCTTGAAGTTATTCAGAGGACTGTTATTTGATCCGTCTACCTCACAGCACTTTAAAACGGCCTCTGCCTTCATGTGCCAACTAGCTGTATCATGAGCCTACTACAGATTCATGCCTTCAGCCTGTGCATGTGGGCGTGCAGCATGTGAGAGTGTGCAAGTCTGTGTGTGCCGCCTACGCCCACGACAACGGCAAGCGCACAGATGGATAGCCAGAAAGAAGGGGCAGCCATTAGTGAGAGTAAATAATGCCGTCATGGTGGCCCGCGCTAGATTGATGATTACTGACTGGGGATGACGAGGAGAAACAGGAGATGAATTTAATTACCTGGAGGACACACACATCTCCTCCCACGTTCTCGCTTTCTCTCACACACACACACCTGACAAGGATATATAGCTCTCAATGGCGCACAATAATGAGAAATATCAAACTCTTTTACTTTTAATTCTTTCTTGTTAAAACTTGTCTGAAACAAATTGGTTTCAGAAAATGTAACAAATTAATATAGTAATATAGTATCTAATAGCAGCGTAGTCTCACCTTCTCCATGGGTAGCTGTATGGATGCCTTGCAGTCAGTGAATTCGGCCTTGATGCTAGGTCCCTGGACCTCAGTCACCACATAATGCAGCCTCTGAGACTCCTTCAGCATCTTCCGGTTGCTGCCGCCAAACTTTCCCAACACCCGGTAGGCTACGTGTGAGATGCTCTCGGCTGGGTTACGGAGGGTACGCCACAAGGCCTTCAGTGCGGACAGAGAAGGAGAGACAATTACATGAATCACCCTACACAGTTCAGCAGTATTGTGGTGAACAGGTGTGTGTGTGTGTGTGTGTGTGTGTGAGTGGTCCTGGTTCAGTGTAATGTCTGCAGATACTGCCATGTCCACTGTTGATCACTAGAGGGCAGATATGCTAAGTGATTTTGAGAGAAATATCTAACGAATGGATTTGAAGGACATACTTTTCAGATCTACAAGTGTCCTGTCAGTATATTGGAGTGTCAATTAGTGTATTGGACAGTGCAATGATAGGTCATGATGATGAGAGCCACCCCCACCTGCATGAGCTCCGCCCTGACTGGCTGAATGTGGTCGTAGAGGAAGTCAGGCTGTAGGTTGTCCACACACAGCTCCAGGGTGCGGAGGCCCTGGCTGACCAGAGTCTGGGAGCCATTAAGGGCAGACACCAGCGGATCCATTAGCATGGGTAAGTAGGGCAGCAAGGAGCTCAGACGCACTGGCACTGTCAAACACAACTCCACAAATAGATCCTTCATGTGCTGCTTGTGAAGGCCACTCTGCAGCATGTTGAGACCTAACAGCATGGAGAGGAGATTATGGTAATTAGGCCAGAAGAAAGTATTACCGAAGGGTCTACTTTTTAAGCCTTGTCAATATGACTCAAGGGGGGCGTGTGAGGATTTACCTTGCAGCAAGTTGGGTAGAAGGGGTAGGAACTCCTGGTAGAGCAGGTCATGGCTGCCTCCACCAATGGAGCGGAAGAGAGCCCGGAGGAGCAGGAAGTAGTTGTAGGGTTCCTTAGCTGATTGGGCCAGCTCCATGGAGCTGTTCACTATCTTGTGGAGGTGCGGCTGAGGAAACAGACAGATTAGTAACAAACGACAAAGGGAAAAAATGTCAGCCTCACAAAAAAATCCACACAAAAACCACCTGCTCACCTTGAGCATCTGCTCATTCTCAGCAGCAAATAGTGACACTGAGCCAAAGACCAGTTTGAAGAGCTTGAGGTAAAGGTTCGAGAGCTCCACATTAGAGCCCATCTCCGGCAGTCTCTCGAGAAGATACTCCACGAGGATGGTGGCAAACAGAGCGGACGTCGACAGGTTGGCCAGGAAAGAATTTGCCACAATCTGCGAAACAGAAAACAAGTATATGAATTAAGACTGATGGCCTTTTTGTGTGAAGAACATATCACCTCTGATACTAAACTAATGACGCGTTTCTTGTTCATATGTGAGGTAGCGCGTACCTGCAATGCGTAGTTCTTGGAGATCCTCTCCACCATGTACGGCACAGTTGTCTGAAATATCTCCTTGAATGTGAGGGGGTTCATCATAGTGAAGACCCCAGCAAAGTGCTCCAGAACCTCTTTCTCCTCCTTCATGCGCACAGTCTGACAGTTGGCCACCCTGATGTATGTCTGCTGGTTATTTGCAACCTGTACCTGGTCAGGAGAAACATGAGCAGTTGTACATATGTGCTTGCACTTCCACAATAGTTTTTTTTAAATTATCATTGAATAGTAAATATACTGATGGTATAGTCGAGATCTTTGGCTGTACCTGGTAGATGTCCAAGGCCTGCATGGCGTATTTGACTAGTTTAATGTAGATCTGTGTCTCCTTTGGCTGAAGCTGCTTGTTAGGAATGAATTGAGCCTCTGGAAAAAGTAAAAAAACAAACAAAGTCCAAATTTTATCAAACAATATATATATAATATATATATATATATATATATATATATATATATATGCGCATAATTAGATGCTTTTTTAAAGTGCCTAATGCCATCATGGCCTTGGATTTGTGTCCTCTCACCTCCTGGAGCCTTGCAAGAGGTGATGCCCCAAGTAATTGTCTTCACTCCGCACACCAGAGTCTTGACTAAGCTGCGGCAGTCCGACACCTGAAACGTCTGCTTGTCCTCCTTCTCACCAGGTCTGTCGAAGGGCGTCGCTGGCGGTGGAGGCACCGGGGTAACGGGGGTGGGGGGAGCTGGAGGTGGAATGGCAGGGGTGGTGGAAGGAGTGGGTGTGGCTGGTACCCCTGGTAGCACCCCTGGGTCAACCACACCCATCTCTGACTGGGGCTTGCACTTCTTGAAGATGGAGACAAGCTGGTAGCGTGCGATGGTGTGAAACTTCAGCACGAACACCTGAGTTATGGACAGACAAGGAAAAACTGACTCCATCTCTCTTTGTCGCTGTGCATGCAATGGTGTCTTGATCCAAGCACTGTGCTGCATACCTCCAGCATCCTCATCAGGATGTCCCGTCCGTTGCCGTTCTCCTGCTCTGACTTTGAGCGGATGCAGTCTACAAGGTTGAGCAGCAGCTTGCAGGACATGGTCTGGATGTTACTGGGAAGGGACTCGTCGTCTATGTTCTTGGCAAAGAGCTGCACCGCTAGAGATAAATCTGTCAGGGGCAAGTTCTGACGAACGTGGTGCACCAGGTCAGCTAGTGTGCTGTAGGCCAAGGGCCTGGTAAGAGAGACAGAGAGAGAGAGACATGCAGCTATGACATTTGGAGCAGAATCATCATCATCATTTTACGACTTAATAGTGATGAAAACTGAAAAGGTTTTGCTCCGGTGAACTGACATTTTCTAAAAAAGGCCGATAAAGTAGTAATCAGGAAAACAGAAGCTTGACAGATATGGAAATTAGCTCTGTGAGGTAACAAACAGCGAGGAAGACAGAAAAGGAGAGAGATGGTGAGCTAATGAGTGACAGTGTGAACCCTGCCAGGTTTCAGCCAACTGCCTTGTTTCCTATGTAGTACTAATGTGAAATGGCAGACACTTTGTTAATACGGTGAGGTAGTTTGGCATCTGAAGAGGGTCACTGAGGCTTTGAAATCAACCTAAAGGATGGTGTGCGAGCAGCATGCTCTCTGGAGATGCGGGTGTACATGACAACTTGACAGTGCTGGTCCCAGTCAGCTTCCCTGAGAATTTCGGCAGCACAGAGGACTGCCTGATTAATATGCTAGGACACTTAACATGCACCAGGCTGACCAATTAACCACGGGGGTGGGGGTGGGGGGGGGTACTGACACCAAGGAGATAAAATGATTGTGAACACACAAAACGCACCTAAGAGTCTCCCGAGCGGTGTAACCAGAACCGATCAGGATGGATTCATCAAAAAGTTTGTCCATGCACGGTATAAACTCTGAAACACAACAAGAGGCATTGTTACGGCATGATTCAAAGATTTTAGGTGTGCCCCCATGCCATACAGAAAATAATGAAAATGTTTGTTTTATTTAACTTTGCAAAAGTAGAATTGTCTCAGACTCCTAATTGTGATTAGATAGTTTCCATTTTCTGCAACTCCACAATGTCAAATCGCCGAATCACTGAAACCGATTTGAGCCACAGAAGCAGAAGTAACTCGCTGTATAATGCAAAAAACTCACACAAAATGTCTACCGTTGTCTCGAGATTTCACTGACAAGCGCTTGAACTTTTATTCCTTTTCATTCAGTCGCACTTTTCAGCAGCTCAGTCACCAAAGCAAAATGAGGCTCCACGGCCACCGTTTGACAGCTAATGAAAATGTTATTTCAGAAGTGTGAAACTTGAAAAAATGAAGTGTGACTTGGCAAGAATCTAGGCCGCTGATGTTTTGACCAGGAAGAACGCATTAAACTACAATTAGGCTTAAAGTTTCTTTCACTGAGGAAAAGAAATGGTGCATTGTGAAAAAAATAAATGTCACCCAGCCTTCTCACGTTCCTGTTCACACTGGTTTAAATGCATTTGTGTGTGTGTGTGTGTGTTTGTCTATACACATACGGCTACGTAGGTCAGTTGTGAGGATGTGCTTGGCTGCAATGAGCAGTTCCTTGCGGAGGTGAGCAGTCTCAGAGGGGCAGTTGGACAGCAGCTGCAGCATGCCCTTCACCATCTGCTGAGAGTACTTCCCTACCAGCTCCTGATGGGGCAGACACACACACACACAACATATGATTAAAAGCACAATTCATTTTTTTAATTACTGTATACAGAGGCAATTTAATATCTTAAAATTTTATTTGGACAGGCAGGGTGTCTGTAACAGCACAAACAACTCCCCCACTAATAGAATTCTTCTCTGTGGGTTAGAAGTCCTTTTTATGGCATCATCTGTGTTTGTATTGTCTTTGACACTGTTCTTGATAATGTCTGCACAGTCAGTACAGGAGGAGACGGCTCCAGAGGAAGTCGTTTGTGCCATTCATTCTTGTTCAGTGTGAAATACCAAAGTAAACATAAAGTCTTAATTGAATTTTGTGTGTTTTATCTTTATTCTTCCCAGCCTCTGTGTCTTCTTATCAGTGAGCGCATTATGTTACACTCTGCTTCCTGCTAACACCCACAAAAACAATCAAAACATGTCTGCTTGATTTCCTACATGTTTATATTCTAGGGATCTTTGCTAGTAGTTCATGTTAAGCTCAGTCTCACAAGAGAGATATGTATGTGTATGTGTGTGTGTGTGTTTCTGTAAGGCAGGATGAATAGTTGAACCTATTCACTGACAGAGAAAACTGATGCAACTCGCAGCCATCAAAGACGTGTACCTGGTAGATTCGGATGATGTAGGCTAGAAATGACAGAGTCTTGATCTGTGCAGCAATGAAGTCTGCATACAGCTCCTTGTTATACAGCTTGTGTTGCCTGCAAAGGAAACGGCACGATTTACATATAAAAGCCATTTGGTCCCATCAGAGACATTAATGATGTGCTTTACCTGCAGTTGGTGGCATTTATAGAGGTTGAAATTGTGAGTCTACACATGGGACTCAATTCTACACGGGATACTTGTTTGTTTGCGTCACAGCTGTTACTGCACGTCAGGATGAAACTTTCTCTATACCTGCCAGACACTGCTGAGGGTTTTTTTCCTAAATTAACTCTGCTCCATTTCCTTCCTGTTCAAAATGCTTAACACAACCCTTTTCCTACCCTGAGAGGTTTCACCTCCTGCTAAGCCAATTTCTATAATTTTAACTTCCTCAAATGGATTTTAACTTCGGCTTTGGCAGGCCGAGCAACACCATCAACAAACTTGGAGCGAGAGAGTAGAGGGGGGGGTTCTCTGAAACATGCCCAAACTCATTTTGAAGGCTCTAAATTGAAAATGACGTTTGTCAAAGGCACACTTAAACTCCCATCTGAGACGCACGTGCACAGCCAACATGTATGAGCGTGCATGGACGGACACACACACACACACACACACACACACACACACACACACACACACACACACACACACACACACACACCTTACCTGGCCTGCGGAGACACCTGAAGCGTGATGGTGTTCATGATAAGGGGCACAAACTCAGACACCACGTTGTGAATGTTCAGCTTATACAGCTGAGGGGGACAGAGCAAACATACAATCTCAGTTAACGAAAAACTAAGCTCATTTTAATAGACACGCATTGTTACAGCATAAGTGATTCAAACCCCATGTTTTTATATGTATTTTTAGGGGGAAATATGCTAAAACCATCACGACTCCAATTATCGGAAAATGCAGATGAGTCAGTTCAGTTAGCGGTGTCAACATTTTTGAAATGAATGGCAACTTAATTTCCATCCCTAAAAAGGAAGCATATTTTACCCTAAACTTTGTAATTCACTGTCATTTTGATGCATTTCCTTTGCATTTAAATTGCAATTTTTAAAGACAGAAATCAGATAACACATATTGCAATAACTCATTTGACACATTCCGTTTTCCCGTTACTGAACGGGACATTACCAGAAGTTACTCTGTGATGGGTTTATTTAGAGATGTTCAGGAGTATGTCACCAACCTGATACATCAGCACCACTATGATAGGCAGCTCTGCCAGCACCTTGAGAGACAAGGACCCCCGTGGGATAATGGTGTGCTAGAGGCAGAAACAAAGAGAGAAGCATATTGAGGTGAATGGTGTGAATGCTGGACACTTGCCACACCCATCTACAGCTGAAACCATATCAAATGAAGTGAATCTGACACGCAGACCACTGCCTCGGTAAACAAAAGGGTAAACAAAGTTCAGAGATGTGGACTTATTAAAATGTATGATGAAAGAGACCATCATTTACTTTTTATGTATTTTCTATTTAAGGGTATGTAAGAGGGCAGTTATGTAGTCTCTCCTGTTAGTGTATCAACACAGTGCACTACTTCCACCCGGTGGTTACAGGCAGTACTGTGAAAGTAGACAATATGGAGATATTTACTCCTACAAACTGTTGGTTAGCTTACTGTTCGTGTTTCGCTGTCTTCCCTCTCTGGTGCAGTCTTAACCAACACCGATGTGATCATCCCAACCATTTCTGGGGAGGGAACCGTGTTCTCTGCTATCACCTGCGGATTCTCAAAGTACCTGGCCTGGTGGGAGCAAAAAAAAGAGAGACAGTGGTTATAGAAAACACATACACAGGTGGAAAAGAAGAAAGTAAGGGAGAAGACAATGGCAAGTTACTCACTGCTTCCAGAAAAAAAATAACTCAATCAAATTAGAACCAAACCTGAAAGCAAAGCCACCTGCTGTGGGGGTTGTACTTACAACAACTTTCGGAAGGTCTTTGTAAATCTGCTTCACAAAGTCCAGAAAGTGATGGATCTGAGAAGAGAGGATAATGAAAAACATGTTAATCCGAGACTTCAAGACAATGAAATGCTACATGTCTGTCCTCATTAATATTAAGTAAATGATTTAGGGCTTGGTCAAAAAAGCTGCCTCAGTGGGCGTTACAATATGTACAGCATGCGACACCCTCTGTCCTTGTCCCTCAATTCCGATAAGGAAAAATGCCCCAAAATAAAAAAACTTTAATTAGTCAGCTAACAATTTTAAGTCAGAGTTGAGGACAGAAAAAAATCACTTTCAAAAAAAATCTTTGCACAACCGAACAAATGTTTTCAAGCAATAAGGCTGAGCTTCTCACCTCCTGAGAGATTAAAGGCCGGAACTGTTTGTGCAGCTCAATAATGATGCGAAGGCATATCAGCACATTTTCCTCACTTTCAATCTGTAAAAAAAATAAATAATTAACATGAATGTGAAATGACCACAAAGTAGTTTTTATATGTATGGAATAACTTACATACACAACTAATATTTTACTTTGGACACTTCTTAGCTGTTAAAAAATAAGGCTAAATCAACTTTTAGCTGTAAAAATACTTACAATCTAAATAATAAAATGGAAAATGTTCTGCTGTAAGAGAATAGGACTCATACCTCCAGGAAGCGAAACATCACAGACAGGATGTTCTTGGTGTGTGAACGAAGGTGTTCATTTGTTGGAATGCGGTGGATGATTTCCAGCACAAGCTTCCTCAATTGCTGAAAGAACGGACAATATGTTGACGCGAAGGATCCAGCTTCGCAAACCGTTACACAATTTGATATGATCTAGTGATGCTCACTCATTTCAGGGTATGTGTTATGATGAGGTCGAGTGACCAAAATCGCTTTCAACAAACACCAATACAAAGAGAAGCAACTTCTTACTTTAAATCAGAAGTGAGTGTATGACATTATAATCATAGCCAGCAGTTCAGATAGTTGGTGGATGTTGGATTATGTCTAAACCTGCATTTATGCTACTTAATGTAACATGTTCTCTGGATTTATTACTGAGACTAGTGTCGGTGACCAAATCAGTATTTCTGCTACGCTGGATTTCTGTCTGTACAGTTGTTGACCATTGACGAACAGATTAACATTGGTGAGCGTAGGGAGAAACCCAAGCCCATGTCTTTAGCCACATACATACCTGTGTAGGTTTTTCTTGAAGAAACTGCACCTCTCCATCCTGAAGAAACGTAAGGAAGCGAAGGATGATGTGGTCCAAGAAGGTGGAGTACTGAGGCGAAGATGTCACATTCTGAAATTGACATGCCCAAGACATTTAATGTCATGTAGTAACTCAGAATATCCTGCGGTCATGTTTCAGTGCTGTGCAAGTCTTAATCAAAGTTCTTTTCTTTATTGCTGCAGGCTTATTTCACAGCATCAAAAACTATGTTGTTTTTTTTCCTGGAATCAGTTACAACTCAAAGAAATCCTTTAAGAAATAACACTATAAAACTTCTTAAAATCCATTATAATCCATCAGTGGAGACAGAATATTAATACTCTCCATTACACTCTGACAACGTTCATCAAACTTACCTCAAAGTTCTCGCTGACCTCCTGCATCATCTTCAGCTTAGTTTCATCAGCTGGAAGTTGAAGGACAAAGTGTCGCCATTAATCAAACTTGCTAATGATGCAGTTCCACTTTTCATGGCCATCACTGTGTGCTCAGCGGGGACTCTCAGATCTTATCAGTTTTACTTTCAGCGTCCAGATTGATCAAAAGGTACATCAAGAAACACACTCACACTTCAACACACTCACACAGACAATCACTCTCCCAGACACACGTACCTTTGACTGGACTAAAGCATATCGCTCTCATCACATCGCCCATGCTGAGCACAAGTGCCTCATTTGAACCATGATTTATTTAGCTGACACTAAGCAGAAAACATTACAAAGCAATGACATGGTGCTTGCAATTAATATGTTTGAGAAATGTGTTCTTTGAATTTGTAACTTGAATTAAACAATCCCAAACAAGAAATAAATTACAGGACTCTTATTATATAAACATCTTTTTCCCACTCTTGATTATTGCCAAAAGCAATTTAAACAGTTGGTTTAATGTAAGTGACACCCAAACAGGAAAAAGCTGCATTTACATTAATCCATACAACATCTGATCACCTGCTTATGCTCTGAAGAAGCCCAAAAGTTACCATAAAAAAAGCAAAAATAACATCATGAAATGGATATCTGCTGGCTCTAAATCTCTGCAGGTAAATCATTTTGAGCATAACTTTAGCCCTAGCCATGTCTGGATTACTCATGTGTAAAAATACACTTTTGAGGTCTGTGAACTTACGCGTGTTAGCATCTGTTAGTGCTGCCACAAACTGCAGGTACTTCTTCATAAGTGTAGTCTGGTCGACCACTGTGGGGCTGGGAGTGGGCACAAAAGCCATGGTGACACCTGGGACAGCCTGGCCTGCTGTGGGGAAAGGGGGCAGACAGCAGTCCGCACAGATCTCAGTGTGATCTCATGTACGCTGCAGAAATGAAAGGAAATAAGAGATCTGTAATCGTTCATCTAAATGAAGTAATGAAAGTTATATTTGCTCAACATTTACGAGTAAATCACAGTTTTGACAAGCCGGTAACATACACAAACATGCCTCTTAACTGGCGCACAGTGATGACATCATTACAAGCATCAGCTAGCACACATCTTGTACACTCAGATAGTATTTTTGAATTATAAATGGGATTTTCAGCCTCAAAATTGGAACCGTTCTATTATTAAGAGGCCTTACACGCTTATGCATCCACTCAATATAGTCATGAAACGCACGTATAATATTAATTTAGCAGAACACGTTAGCGGCCGATAGCTAATAAGCAAGCAATCCCAAAGAAAGAAAGCGCTCACACATCCCCTAACGTTAAACTTAGTTAAAGACAAATTAAACACAAGCCATGCGGACAAAGCACCTTTTCTCAGACAACAACCTGTTCAAAAGCTACTCGTATACAAGGGATTGTGGAAAACACATCATATTTAGCCAAAATATATGAGAAAAAGCGAATCATTTGCACTTACCAACCACCACAGACAGGAAACTGCCGCTCTGCACCCGCCGCGCTCGCGCTGGTTCTCAGGGCTTGCGACCGGCAACGATGTGTGATATCCCTCCGCGAATTGGGTATCATATTTTCACTACGACTGTCTAAATACAGGATAATAATGTTTTTATTGACATAGCTTTGTGCATATAAGCGATGCAATCGATGTTCAGTAGTAAAAATGGGTTTTATTGGTGAAAACGCCTTGTTCTAGTACCAGCGGAACGATACACGGTGAGAGCCGGGGGACATAAGACCATCGTTTTCGATGGTCTTCTGACTAACCAGGCTCGTTAGTAGAGGAAATATATTTGCGGGTAACTGCGCATGGTCACCGGTGGTGCCATCCATTTACAGGTAGTACCCTCGGTGTGCTGTGTCTGTGCAACAGAGCACGAAAAGCATTTCAGTAGTCTGTAGATTATTGCTTAAATAGATTTGCTAAATTATAAACATAAGCAGCCATAGCATACAACATTACCATATAAATAATTCCA
>JAVQJD010013842.1:0-12025 GCA_036023655.1 Nannoperca australis
AATACATTTTAGATCTACTTCAGTGTTATGAACCTACCAGGCCTTTAAGATCATCTGGATGTGGCCTTCTCACTGTTCCTCGTGTTAGAACTAAACAGGGGGAAGCAGCGTTTAGTTTCCATGCCCCAGTTATGTGGACTAAACTCCCAGAAAGCCTAAGGTCTGCCACATCAGTAAACTCCTTTTAATCAGGGCTGAAAACATTACTGTTTACTACGGCCTTTCACCGTAGTCAACACTAAAGTGAAAGGATAGGTGTGTTCATTTGTTTGGTCTTAAACATTCAAAATGCTTGTAAGGTTAGGCTTTTCCAATTTGTTCTTGGATTCAAATGTAAGGCCCAGTTTGAGTCTTCCCTTTCATCGCCGCTGAGCTTGATTCTTGGATGACATTTTGCAGCTCGTTTGGAATATATGAAGTGGACTCTTTTTGTTTTGTTTTTTTCTACGGACATTTAAGGGAAAATGTTAGTATTGAAGGGGTCAAATATTGATCGTTTGGCTGAATAAATTGCTGATAATTTGTGCCTTTGGTATTTTGCCTGATTTAGTCTGAACTGGTCCTGATATACAGTTTACACTGTCCCATGGTCAGTTTTTGATACGGTGGCCCTCGAATTTTCAAGCACAACTGGGCTACTATACTAGATGATTGATATATTCGGTTCCCTGCCTTCTCAGAGCAAACATATGACAGTTCTTTGCTTGCTCGCAGGAACTCTGAGAAAATCTACTTGAGCACAGTAAGCTGTAAGCAATTTTTCCATTCAGTTGTCAACTGTTACAATATAAACGTTTTAGTTGTGAAGTCACACTTTGTCCCCTACAACCTCAAGACTTTCTTTTTTATGATAAAAGGACAACTTGGAAATGGGTTGAAAGTTGTGAAGGAGAAAGGATTCTCCAAGAGAGGCTGTCCTTGTAGGTGGGAAACCAGAGAGCGATCAGCGCTGGAATAAATCTACCCAAACCCCCACTGTCATCTTGTCATCTTTCTGTGTAGTGACATTTTCTTGACACCATATATTTCCTTTCTGCAGGGTCTGAAAAACCAGTCTCGGATCAAGCTGAACATTGTCAGATGTCCTCCAGTGACCACTGTGCTCATCAGACGGCCAGACCTCCGCTACCAGCTGGGCTTCAGTGTCCAGAATGGCATTGTGGGTAGCACTGTGTTCTGCTCTGATTTTATGTTAAATGATGCTTGCAGTTCTGTTAGATTGCTTCACTGAAATGTGATTTATAAAATAATTGATCTGTCTCTTCAACAGATCTGTAGCCTTATGCGCGGGGGCATTGCTGAACGTGGTGGGGTCAGAGTGGGTCACCGCATAATCGAGATCAACAGCCAGAGCGTGGTGGCCACGCCCCACGAAAAAATTGTCCACATCCTGTCCAACGCTGTGGGAGAGGTGAGACGTCATACTGCACAGAACATACACTGATGTTTGACTTATTGAAGCATGGCCATTGTTGGTGCTTAGCCAAGCCCTCCGGCCACTCACTACTTGATGGAACTAAGGGGAAGTAAGTGGCAGAAATCTGCGCTGTCTGGCCATATGATTCTTATAGTTATAAGCAGAATGAATGACAGCTCAGTTGCTGGGCAGAAGAAACCCCATCAAATGTTTCCTAATTGGCTTTGCAGCAAGGACTTCCAACTGTGCTGTTTGCTTGGTTATAAACAGCAACAGCAGCTACTTGACACCCAAAGGTGCATGCCAGTGTGATCAGTGGAAGTAGCTCAACACTTAGTGCAAGCTTTAAACGTTCTGACCTCCCAGTTTAGACTCCCAGGTCAGAAGAGTTTCAGCTACTTTAATGAAATATATACATTCATTCATCTTCATTTACTCAACAATGAAATGGTTCCAGTTCACTAAGATACATCCTTTTCCACACACTATCAACTGTACAAACCCAAGTGCGGGATAAGTCATGAAATAGGTCTTTGTTCTGCAGGAAATAGTTGGGTCTTGATTCATATAATTACTCACAAAATGGTCCCCAACAAATGCTCAATTTCCTCCTATTTGAGTAACATTTGATTAAAACTACAGTGAGTCTTCTTTGAACAAAGGAAACAATTTAAAGATGTATGTCTTCAGTAGAAAACAATGGGTTTCCATTTACTGAATCTAGTGACAATAAGAAAATTATAGAATAAAACAAACCTTTAAAATCTACTGACCAGACTGCCGTGAAATGTCTCTAGTACATTCAAGCTCCCAAGGTCAACCTCAACATTTTCCCAAGTTTTCGTCCAGCAACATCTTTAGGGGAAACATTACTGAATTATCAGAAGTTGTTTCTTCTGTCCAACACGTGTATTGTGGGGTGTAATGAACATTGCAGCATCTAGTGGCCACTAGAAGTTTAGATCTTTGGTCAGGTTTTAATAACTTCTGTCATTTGCAGGTGACACAGGTGCTGTACTCTTTTAAGAGTTGGCATTGAAAATAACTTTGTCTGCCACGTGAGCACAGAGAAGGGAGAGCAGAGGACTGTGCAGTTAGTACAGCAGCAGAAATAGTTACTAGTGTCCAGTGGAATGTCTGCTAGCATAGTAAAGCATTTGCTAAGAATAATAATACCATGAATTGAATGCATTGTTCTGTTTGTGACTGTCAGATCCACATGAAGACAATGCCTGCAGCCATGTACCGCCTGCTGACCGCCCAGGAGCAACCTGTTTACATTTAACAAGACAAAGCCCTGACCTCACACACCCTTTAAACCACCGGCAATCAGCTGTCACCCCCTCTGCTCCACCCAGTGCTCATCCTCTACCCTTCTATCCACAGCTGATGGACTATAGTGAGTTGTTTGTCTGAGCCTCGTCTTCAAGTGACAACAACATAGAAACCCAAATTATGCATTCACTAAAAGATGTGTTTGAAGGTACAATTAGTGAAAGGATGTTTACAGAATCCCCCAGAATCCTAACATGTTCTTCCTGGTTCACTGCTTGTGTTCTGAAATTCAAACACAATTGCTGACTATTTCATCTGTCATTGTTATATACGAAAGATGACAACTTCTCAAACAGTTCAAACGGTATTTTCATGAGCTGGGAACTGAAGCCTGATTGTGGACTTGAAGGCAATCTGCACAGCCAACCTTGACCTTCACAACCCTGACTGTGCTTTCTGCCATGCTGCTATTTCACTGGCAGAACACTGGCTGTCTCTGGTTCCTTCACCAAATCATTTATGTGAGTAAATCATGTTTTTTTTGTTTTATGTGCATTGTACACGCTGAAGTTATACATTTCATGGAACCAATCATGCTTTCTCTCAGCTCTCCCTCCTGGTACTGTAATTCACTCCACTACTGTATGTTGGTGTTCTTTGCACAAAATAGAGCTCTCCACACTGGGACTATGTGAATCTTGCTGACACCCACATTCCACACATTTACAGCATTGCTGAATTGTTGACACTGGAGCTCCATTTTGCACTTCCAACAGAAAAGCTTTCCAACTCTACTGAAGTCCATTGTCACAGTAGTTGCTGTGTTTCATTTCCATTTGTTTAATTGTTGTACCCCCTGCTCTGTACATAGCACCAGCAATAGCTGCAGTTGGAATATGTAATAGCCCCCATTAAACTAATACCCCGCTTACACCACAAAGCCGTGTCCAACCAGTGTGTGGAAACACAGAGCTGAGTCACATTATACCCAGTTACACCAAATCTGATGACCTATGATGTCCCTATGTCAAGGTGTTTGGACAAGACACAGGAATGGAATGTGGCCAGTCGCTGTCTCAATGACCCCAGGCTGATAAATAACTATGAATAGCACTCCCTTTCTGTCCCTTACATTGGAAAAGAGAAAGTACAACACTACTCTACCTATTGTATTGCACACAAACAGTACCAGGAAATCTTTCTATAGAAAACATATTCTCTTCATTGCTGTTTGGATAACGTAGCCCAAAATAATGTGGAGTGAGCTCAGGACTACATCATGCTGCCGTACATGGATGTACAAAGCACCATACTGCATGGTGTACACTTGCTTTTCTTAATACAGGGTTTTAGGCTCTCTGTACTGTCTAAAGGCTGTATACTAAACACTGCCTGTAGCAAATATAATAACACTCAAACATACAGCCTACTTTAATTGTCAAGTGATAGCTGGAGGCATGTGTGACATGGGCAAATCTATTTCCACAGCACTAATTCCATCAGTATAGCAACATTCACACTCACCACTCTGCTGCTCTCACTCACTCACTGCTCTCTCTTTTAGACCCATATACTGTATTCATGCAACGATTCCAGTCGTTTCTACCTGGTTTTTACAATGAAACTGACTTGACAGTAGCATTTCCTGCCGACGTTTCACATTAAAAACTACTTGGGAATGGAGGGTGTATTGGCTTTCAGGTAATTAAGCCAAAATGGCACAAACTTCAACGCGCCTCACATTATTCCAATTTTCCACAATCACTTAGTTGCTGAGTTGGGTTGTATGAAGGTCCAGCATTTGGTTGCACTAGGTGAATGTGTGAATGCAAATGAGTGGGGTGCATGTGATGTGCAATGTGTTTACACTCTAACAAAATAACAAAGGTAGCTATGAATCAAAGCATGCGTCAAACCGATATTAGATATAGTTCAATATAACAATGGAAGAAACGATAACAAAATGTATCTTTTTTTATGTATGACGGAAAAAAACTATTTCTCCATCCATCTTTATAAACCTGTCTGTTTTGAAATGAGGGCGGATGCACGGTGATTGCATTATTTAAAATTTCAGCTGAACACCTTGTAGTTCTTAAAACAACAAAACAGAGGGATCATGCCTTTGAGCCACTAGGAGGATTTTAGATTAAACATTTCTTATTGTAACTGACATTACCTTAACTGTGAACAAAACAACAGCAAAGTAGAACCAGGAAGTGTGAGACCACTCTGTTGATGTACTGGCGAATTAATGCTGTGCAAGTGGACATTACACTGAATTCATGATAACAGCAGGTAAACCAGGAGATTGCATTAAGAGGAGCTGACAGAAAACATCCAAAATATGATTCATATAAAACATATAATATACTTGAATAAACTCCTGTCTCTAATATGATGCTGTTTCAAGTTTCTCTGAATTTGAGGTAAATAAAGTCCTGGGACACTATTTCAAAGTAACCAACAACACTTCAGCCCAGGTGCAGCCTTTAACGAAACATTTATCAGTGTGTACAGTCACTGTAATTATTCTGTTAATACATTTTCCATTTACTGTGATCACCAAAGACCCATCCATACACCTTTTTACATGTAGCATCATTTATTAACCAAATTTGTTCATTGAATTTTATTATGAGTCTAATATGAAATTTTTAGAATGTTCTTATAAATGCAATAAATTATAACAATTCAGTCATTATCATTGGGAAGAAAGAGGCGGAAGGAGGGACATTTTACATGAATTAAAAATATATTATGATTATTACACTATTTTGAGCTATGAAGGCGAGAGCTGATGCACAGCAGATAGTACAGGTCAGTTTTCCCTCCGCAGAAATACAATATTTGTTTACTGAAGTGTAAATAGTGTTACTCTGTCACATACATCAATACAGTGAAGTCACACTGAAGGACCTTCAGAAGTCATGTTTTTGTTCCTGCAGTGCAAACGGTTCAGGGGTACAAGGGCGATTATTTATTCTGAACTAAAACCCTAAAACATAAATCTTCAGTCAGATTTTCTTTCTTGTCTTTTATTTTTTTGGTAATTTGATAATGACATGTGCAGTGGCTTCTTTTTCAAATCTGAACGGGGCTTATACAGTAATAAGCCCAAAATCCACAATGTGGCTGTACCCAGGGTTGGAAATTAGCCCTCAGTGAATTTGATCAACCTACCAGCCACGGTGGCGTGTTAGCTATGTCTCCTGATTATTTAATGGAGTTCTACAAGTGACCTGCAGGGGGCAGAGGGATGCCTTTTGCAGCATGTGCACATTTCATAACTTGGAAGAAGAAAAAGCCAGAGAGCGTGAGCATTTTTTTTGGTCAAGACACAATTTGAACGACTATGTGGCGGGTATATTGCGGGTTTTAAGAGAGTGGCTGATGTAAGTAGGCCTACGCAAGATGGCACAACGTGCCAACCAAAAGTTAAAAAGCCATTTTTGTGTCACTTGTGGAAGAAAAAGTACATTTCCTGGCTGTACCCTTAAATGACACTACATATTTCATCCCATTTTCTATAGAATACATATGCTTGGCATTACTGCTGGCTATTTTCAACATGCAATGTAATTTTTTCCATCTTCAACAAAATCAGCTTGCAAAACACTTGAAACTTGGGTTAGATAATCCACCACAGTGGACCACTGGTTTCCAGTCTGTAAAAGCTTATTTTTAGACGGTTGGGAAATGTATGGAAATCATCTTGTAGAGAAAAGGCAATGGGCTAAAACATGTAAACACTGGCATGGACCTTTAAACAGTGGATATTCTTGATTGGGAATTGAAAGGTACTTTGAATATACATGCTTTAGTAAAAGTAAGGAGGTTTTCCTTCTTGCCTTCTTGTGAAGATATGGGTAACATGTTAAAGCTGTGAATGTTTTTAATGTGCACAAATGAATGTTACAACTAAAACATGTTATCCCCTTTTAACCTGGTTTACTTTTACTGGAGGAGGTTCTATAAGTTATTTCCTTGTTTCAGAAGATCATATATATAAACCTTAAATACAGTACATTGCAGTTTGTGGTCCAGTTGTACCTATAGTACATTCAAAAACCCTCTAGTTATTAAATATTGCCATTTGTCCCATTTAATTAGCAGGTTGATTGTCGTTGGCCACATTGGCAGTGGTCAGATTAAAAAGATTTTTATCTTAAAATCTAAATGTATTATTACATTTATTTATTGAATAAAACTGTCCTTCATATAATGTAGCACATCAACAGAGCTGTTTTTCATCAGCTACAACACTTCAACTTGGACTGATTGACAGATGATTTTAGAGTATATACAAAAGCTCCTCTTTTTATTTTATGCTTCCTAGTTAAACTAAACCGGTCTGAATGCAAACTGCTGTACACTTGACTGGTGTGCACATCTATAATGCCATTAAACTTCAGTTTACTAAATACTTTGAGCCCAACACCACCTCATCTGCTCCCCTCCAGTTTCTCGGGGTAATGTAGACATGTCCATTCCCAAACGGTTTTGTTTTAACAAGGTTTTATTTTTCTATTGGACGTTGTGAACAGGACCTGAGTTTAAGGCTAAACATGTACCCAACTTCAAAACCCACTGCTTATTCTAAATGTCTGTCTCTCATCTTGGCCTTACTACTACTACTACCACTGCTACTACTACTGGACTTTGTATGATGGTAAAATCGATACTGAAGAGAAATAGAGGCAACGGCAGCAATTTCTGGACTTCTAACATGGGCTCCTCTGGAGCCATGTGTTTAAGCTGTACCGTTCTTACTTGTGTGTGTGTGTGTGTGTGTGTGTGTTGTGTGATTACAACCAATGTACTCCATGTTCAAACAAAAACCAGCTGGATATATTAAATACATGTATAAATGAAATATATAGAAAGCTATGTAAAGGTATATGCTTCTAATGGTTTTGTGTTTTTGGGTTGGCCTAAGCAAGCTTCAGTCAATACATAGCAATGTGAAGGGTCTTTTGAATGTAGGAAACTGATTGTGTGAAATAACTTTTGTTTGTGTGTGTGTGTATATATATATATATATATACACACACACACACACACACACACAGCTAGAGCACAAGACATGTGTGTGATATTTTCCCTCCATGGTCGGTCAGGGATCGTAGGCTAGCAGGACACAATGAAGCTAACTTGAAACTGGTGGCAGGCAGAAGCGTTGGCTAACAAGTATTTATAAGTGCACTCATTTTGAATGTAACTGAAACGTTAACTCAATGTGTCTAGAGATTAAAAAAAAAGAGACAAGAAAAATCCCATTTCTGTAAAGCAGCAGCAATGTTTATTTATTTGCTAGCTTTTTTCTGTGATGTTCTAGCTGTTGGAGCTACATTCCCGTACTAGAGCCAGAATGTTTGTAACAGTATTTACAACAATAAATGACTTGCAGAAGGACTTTGCTTGGACTGTGGTGTCTAAATGAGCCCTGCATGATCTCATTCATGAGGCTTTTTATACTGTGCTGAGTTCTTTTCCACTGAGCTCTAATATCAGGGTTTTGTTGAAGTGTAACTGAAAATGTGGCCAATGGCCAAGGTTTCCTCAACATAGTAGGCTGGCGAGATTATCCGGCTGTACATTGATGGGAATTCAGATGATGAGTCCTGATGACTGGTGATCCTGTGACTTTTCCTCAAGCAATGTCATCACCTCGAGCTTAAAACCATATACTATGTTTTATGACCAATTAGAGGCTCCCCAGGCTACTGCAAAGGTCTCAGCAGAGGCCAAGGGAATGAAAAACATGTCAGATATCTGACATTACTTTTACTCCAACAGGACAAGGAACTGCTTATGATGATGAAAACTAGGCACTTGAGTACAAGGCTGTTCCAGACCTCTGAATAGCTGTTACTGTATTGACAGTGCATCGGCAAAGTCAGTAGTCACTCAGTGTCAGTAGCACATGTGCTGTAAAAGGCCAACAGAAGATATTCTGACAGTGTTGTGAGTCATAGCCCAAACTAGCACTTCAAACAGATCCTTCCAGAAGGTCACGATGAGGATTTGCATTAAGTTTGCTCTGATCCATATTTCTGGAGAGTTTAAACAATGGTAGCTACAGCCATTGCATTGTTTTGCTGGGGTTCTTGTGGCTATAGCAATGGTTGGAGCTGTTTTTATGCTATTATTCTGGCTACGGCTACAACCATAGTCACAGCTACAGCAAAGGCCATACATTTCTATATAGTGGTTTTATTTAAATTCTTTCTGTATATATCTATGCTCTTGTTGGCACCCACGCACCAAAACAAATTTCTTGTATGTGTAAACCTACAATAAATGTGCATATGTTACCAAGATGCAAAGTAACGGGTGAAATGTCCAATCACAAAACAGGGCATACAGTAATAACAACAGTGTGGCATACTGTACGCATGTAGAAGGTAGTGAGGCCAATGTCAAAATAGTAGTGCAGCTCTTTGTTTCTCTTTTATCAGCTCAGATATGCTTCTACACAGTCTGACTGTGGTGAGGCAGCTGCATAATCCCACCAGAAATCTTCCTGTTCCAAAAAGGATGGTATGTAGATTTTCATTGTCCTTCTCAGAACTCCTCCTGTAGGCACCATCTGTTACAGTGGAAAACACTCAGACCAAGATTAGCACAGCAGTGCAGTCTAGTGATACAAAGAACACAAGTACTAGTAGGACAGCTATATTAATCCACAGACATGTTTACAGCCTTCACAGAACATTGTACTAAGTTCATTGCAATGGAAGTGCACTTGTACGGTACATTTTAATGCTCAAATTTGTTCCATTTGCAATCTGCTTCGGCAGTGCTGATATTTCAATGAGAGGCAGAGGCCAAATAGAGGGAGCTAACATATTAGCTGTGCTGCATCATCCACTGCTTTGCCAGAGTACAAACTGCTCCACAAAAGAGGCATGTCTTACAAACAGTCATCAGGCTCTTTATTTAATTGTCCAGTCAGCAAACAAACTGCATTGCTTGCTAACTGGTAAGCCAGCTACATTGGCTGACTGGCTGGGAACAACTCATTAAATGGTCTGTCATTTTCAGATAATTGCAAAGAAGTTTACTGGAAAATGTAACTTGGTACTAATTATAGGTGAAACTGTTCAAATGGTATGCTTTAATTCCAGTGAATTGCTAGTGTAACCATGGGAGTCTTTCAGGCAGTGCACAGCAGGTCAGGTAAACATGAGATGTGTCTACAGACAAACATACCATTCAACATGTAGAGAAAATCCAATAGTTTCCAAAGTTTCCAATAATAAATGAATAATGAATTTAGATGTACTTTTCTCCAACTGTCCATTCCTTTTTTCCCTCTAATACACATTTCTTTCCTAAAACACTTGTTGTAAATTATTAAAGTTAGAAAGCAGTATAGTTTAGAAAGCACAGAAATCATTGGATGCTGAGTAATGTATTTCAATACAACGTACCCATCATTTGTATTTCACCAAATAGTCACAATAACAGTATTAACAGAGCAAAAATGTTTTTTTTAAAACCACACACACACACACACACACACACACACACAACACAAACCTCAGTGGTCAGATTATATATCTCCTCTCAGCACCCGGCTGTGTTGCCATCCAACATATTTTAAAACCATTGGTTTTCCCTCAAAGCACCGTCTCTCTAAAGACTCCGATCAAACTGTGCGGGCGTTCAGGATGATCCGGGCGGGACCCTGTCCTTGACCCTGCCCTTGATCCCGATCTAGAGCCCGACCTCAACCCCACTTTTCTACTGTTTCCTCGATGTTCCAGAGACTCGACTGCAGCACAGGTAAAGGAGCTGAGGTCCCCACAGCTCTGCAGGTGCAGCAGACCAGGCCTCCTCCTGAGGGGGCGAGGGAAAGTCTGGGAGGAAGTAGTGCCTCCTGGCAGCGGCTGCTGCGGCTGCTGGGGAGGTTCGAGCTGACTGGGGCCGATCGCTGAGTCAGTGAACACCTGAAAGCAAACAGGAAACTAACGTTCATGACACGTCAAAATACAGATGTTGCACACAACAGAAATGATGTTTATTCATTTGGATTGCTTTTTTTTTATGTAACATCCACTCACTATATTAGGCCCACCTAGCTAAAACTAATGCATCCCAATCCAATGCCCCTATAATAAACCCTCTACTTAAAGGCTCTGATGTGCACTTTGTGTTGAGCTGTATTGTGTTATGCTGACAGGTGTTTCTGTTATTTTGTCCACCCCATTTATATCAATGAGCTGATAGTTAACATTTATTTTGAAACTATTTTTGAACTCCCACCTGATGTCTTTGGAGGATGTTAAAAGAATGGTCACAACAAAATGATGACTGAAAAAACACTCTTAGCCAATATGTTGCAGTTTTACAAGAGATACACCTCTGAGAAAAGCTATAAGGGAGATAATCCATCATACAAATATGATGCGATGTAAAATAGTATTACAATATTATAAGACTGGATAGAGAATAATGACGTGAGTATTTAATGTGTGTGTTGCTGTGAATAATTCTTAAACAGTGGGTAATAAAATCTCATCAATCACCACAGTCTAAACGACAAGTTACATTCTATATTTTTATATAAAACACACATCCCATGTGTAAAGTACTGTGTGTATCTAAGAATGATATGTCTTCTTCAGTGGCGGGCTGTGCATTTCACACCTAGGCTTCAGTGATGTCTTAGTCCGACTTCAATAAATACCTCTCCTAATACCATCATTTATGACACCACGTGACCACGGCTGGAGAAATAGTATAAAGAAACACTTACGTACTACTGGGCATTGCATCACCTCAATTGTGTACAAAACGGGCTATTTTCCAGCGCATTTAAAAATCAATAAACTCGCATCAGCAATTAAAACATATCTCTACGTGGTACTGTCAAAACTTAAAAATAAAAGGGTATTTAAAATGATCTGTCCAAAAAGTTTTAATAAGTTCACACAGAATACAAGCAAGCTTTAACAAGATTGTACACTAAACTGTAAAATAGCAGTTTAATATCAGAAAGACACCAACAAGACGGCCACATCTTGGCAACAGCCAGCGGCACAATGAAACACAACGACACAGGTCTCTTTGAGTACAACCACACAGCTGCGCCAGCGTGTGATTGGACCAATCACAGGACGCGTAAGGCAAGGCAAGGCAAGGCAAGTTTATTTATATAGCACCTTTCATACACGGATTCAATTCAAAGTGCTGTACAGAGAAAAGGACATAAAAAAGCAGTTTTAAAAGATAAAATGAATTAAAAGGATAAAAAGAAAGCAATAGTTAAAACTAATCATAAATGAAAAGATAAAATGTAGAATTTAAAAGCTACAGTGCAGAAAA
>JAVQJD010013843.1:0-18542 GCA_036023655.1 Nannoperca australis
GTCTTGACTCTATTTTCTATTCATTTCACAACGTATGGTGGTGAATAAGTGTGACTTTTCATGGAAAACACAAAATTGTTTGGGTGACCCCAAACTTTTGAACGGTAGTGTACATTTATGTGACAGCAGTGGTTACTAGTTGCTTTTCAAATTAAGATTTTACATTAAAAAACAAAATCACATAACAATATATTGTTAAATGTTACATCAGTGGTTCTCAACATTGTTGGGGTTTATAAAAAGAGCAGTGTCTGCAGTGTCATGTTATAGAGTTGTTAGCAGTTCCACCAAATAATGATTTCCCCCTCAGGTTGTGTGATTTAAGGCCAATGAGGTAGAAGTATCACATGACCCTTTGGAGGGAGCGTGACCACTAGGTTGGGAACTGGATGAAACTCCCTAACTGTACCCAAAGTAGATAAAAGTAGCTCCACCTCGACCAGCTTCAATAGTATAATGCTAATTGCACATTGACGATTGATCAGTATTAACAATCTAATAATACAATACATAATATCTGTGATTTTTCTGTGAAATAGTACTCTTACATGTGATACTTTTTAAAGTACATTTTTGCTGATAATACTTTTGTACTTTTACTTAAGTAGGATTTTGAATGCAGGACGTTTACACTGTTGTGTTGGCACTTAGTTAAGTAAAGGATATGAGCACTCCCTTCCACCACTGATGGTGGTGAAAAATGAAAAATTGAATTGAAGGGTCTAGCCCAAGATATGTTTGATGCAGTTAGCTCTAAAAGTAAGACGTTTAGCGTAATTGTCACGACAAATTTCTTTGTGGAAAGATGTGATGAAAGTGATGCCGTCAGTATCAATAATTCACATGTCATTTTATAACAATAGAGCACATTTCTAAGAGGAGAAACTTTTTTCCACCAATCTGATCTCACACAGGGAAAGGCAAAGAATCTTAACCCAGTCACATGTGTTTCACGTTGGCTTGTTTCATTGTAATTCCAGCCTGCATGTATCGTTTTATAATTGGGGCGTGCCAGTGAGGATTACTCAAAGCTAGAGCTAATCTCATTCTTATGAAGTACATTTGAAAATACAGCCACATTCCTTATGTATGTGCAGTTCCCATGTTCCCCTTGAGAACTAGTAGGAGACCCATTAGCATGTCAAGGTTGCTATGACCATTTAAACATAATTAGTCTGGAGTTTCAATCTAGTTTCCTGCAATGTTTTTTTTAACATGTCAAGATAAATACTGTAATAGTTTTAATAATAAACTATTTTGACCTTAGAGTCTTATACTGGCCCTAAATGGATTTTCTATGATTTATCATCTCCATAGACATGTGGGTATTTAATAATTCAAAGTGCTATTGACCTGAAAATGCACTGCAACATCACGTGAGTGGAGGAGGAGCCGTAAGAAGCTTTTATGTTTACAGTCTCTCTGCTGAACTTCCGCACAGACTCACACACACTCCCTTTGAGTGTGTCAAATGAGTGTATATGAATATAATGAAGAGCTAAGGCAAACCTCGTATGATTATGTTCCAAAATAATAGGAGCAAATCAGGTAGCTGTAAATCCAAACAAATTTCTTTAGATGCCATATGAGAAGTAAGCTAATTTTGTAAATGTTCTTTAAATTCATGCATGTTAGATTTGTTGCTCAGGGGTCGTGTCACAAATTAACCTATTGTCGAAGTAGACACCAAGATGCAAATACACAACTGCTCACAAACTGTGCGCAAAGTTAAGACATTAACTTTTGGCTTATTGTCCAGAACTCGACAGCATTATTCTACTGTGGGTGCTACACGTGTAACACATCTCCTCTGTTCGTCCCATGACCGACCTCACTTTTATGCCCACTCTCCCCCACTACCATTCTTGTGTGTGCTCACGTCTGTGCATGTGTGTGAATAAACCTTGGGGTAGGATAGAGGATCATGTGAGAAGATGTGGCTCGGGCTTAATGGTAATCCCTGCCTTTGGTAAAAATGGCACAGTGGGAGTCATTAGGAGGGAGCTAATACAAGCGGTTCATATGACTGTCTTCCTCTCTCTGTCTTTCTTCTCCCCTTTTTCCTCCCCTCTAAGTCAGTGCCTGCAACTGCTTGTCATTCTCTTTCACGTTCTCATCACAAGTTGTATTCACGCCACTCATTTCATCTCAGGCCTTGCTTTTCCTCCATGCTGATTTGCTTTTCTTTAAATAATTCTTTAAAGAATAAAAATATGTTTCACCATCTGAAAGAATGAGTCCCATGTGGACACGCTGTTACAGATTGAGGCATATGTGGTATAACAGTCGCAAGAGTCTGCAGCCGTGCTAGCAGGTCTGGGAGGCGGTAGCAGTGCCTCTAGCTAAATGGTAACATCAGCATTCTAACATGCCCACAACGACAATGCTAACATGCTGATGTCCGGCAAAATGTTTACCAGGTGTGTGTAAGAATGCTAACATTTGCTAATTAGCACAAAGTACAAGAACAACTGAGGCAGATGGGAAAGTAAATCACTTTGCAGGTATAAACCAAAGTATTGTACAAATTAAACATGTTGTAATATTAAATAATACATTTTGACGTAATGATGCCACTTGATGAAAAGTCAACAAAACCACAAATGTCAACCTCGCTGAATGAAATGTCAGAAGCTAACCAGAGTCAGTAGCATTTATCCTCCGGTGACCATGCATGTCTGTAGAAAATGTAATAGCATCTCCATCCAATAGTAGTTGAGGTATTTCAGCCTGAGACTGACAGAGCCCTGTAGCGGCTGTAGTAATTGTGACTCTCGTCAGTCAGGTGCAAAGGAGGAGATAGTGACATTATTATAGAGTGAGAAAGGTCAGGGTGGATGGGTGGGTCAATAAATCATTGGACTTTAATGCAGGAAACTCCTGCTTGGTCCCCTAACTTTAATTCCTTTTCTAACCTTAACCAAGTTTAGTTTGTGCCTAAACCTAACCAAACCTGGTGATATCAGATAATAAAACATTTGTGATTTGTTGGGGACTGTTGTGAATGTTTTGGAGGTGACCAATTACCCAGGTTTCCAAATTTAGTGACAATATTAACAGAAGTTTCAGAAAATTGGCAAAAGAAAATGCCAATTTCTCAAACTACTGTTGCGAATATAAAGAGTTGAGCAAATTGAGACAAACAGCTGGAGGTTCTGTAGTTTGGTTTGAGTCACATGATTCTTGTGCATCATGATTTATTTGCCAAGTCTGTTTCCATTGCACACACATTCATATTTTGCTTTTAATGCTATACCAGTCTATATCAGCTTTTGAGACAGGTTGCGCTGCTATTTGAGGCATCACTGCTATTCTAAATGTAATACTTCATTCCACTTGTGAATACCTTATCATGCATGAGTTTTAAACAAAGTTCCCTCCCTATGTGAGCTGGTAGTGAATGGAGGTCTGTCCTGCGGGACTGTCTGCTGACACAATAAAGAAAACTCTTGACTAAAGCTCTGGGGGTGTAGAGCTTTAGCGGGGGAGTGTGAGTGTGTGTGAGCATGTGTGGGGGGTTCTTTTTTCCTTGCATCCTGCACACTGCATAGTTTTTTTCTTTGTTTCGTTTCTTAACCTGCATGCATATCATAATTTGTTTATTTGGACCCTTGAATGGAAAAAAGAAACTCCATTAAGTTTTACACCATATCTGGTGCAGAATAAAAACAAGCCGGGGAATAAGGGAATACATTTCTATTGCAAATATAAGCCTATGTGCTGGAAAAGACAACAGAGACTTTAACAATAAACAATTAGTTCCCACAATGGAGTTTTCTTCTGTGATAAGCATATTAACAGTCATAAGCTCGAATTCCACCACAAAGCAGTTTTTCTCAGTAGCAGAGGGAACAGTAGTTGCAGGTGTGACAGAATAAAACTAGTTTGACTATAATTTATACAAATTGTAAACAAGTATTGAACAATGAGTAAAACCTTAAAAATAAAATAAAAACAGCCTTCAGCTTTGCCTAAAATGGACCTCTACACTGTGGGTGTAATACCATCTAAATACCAGCAGGGGACAGTGACATCTCATGTTAACATTTGTACTAAGACAAGCATCCTACCTGTGTTTACAGCAGTTCAGGGTAGGGATCCATCCACTGTACACATACTGTATATTCTAGACACAAAATACCTTTTTTTTTTCAATCAACGGTTTATCTATAAACAAACTTTATCTTAAAGAATTTGACTCCTAGATGGAAACTTGAGAGGCTTTCAAGACCTTTTTAAATAGTCAGTCATTAAAATATCCTAATGCCAAGTTTACATGCTGCAAGCAAATTCTTTAATGTTGTAGTTTTATAACTCCCATATTTACATTGCAAGCACCTACGCTTTCACATTGGAAAACTAAAAGTGTGTAAATGTTTTTGGTTGAAGACACATATGTAAGAGAAAGAAGTGGCGTAGGGTAGGTAAAAGTGCGTCCACTACAAGCTAGTTCAGAACTTTTAGGTGCTATACTGCACATCAGTTCTGCAGAAATACAGAATAAGCATTTTATATGTGAGTCAGAGAGAACTTCATTTGTTCCGCCAGTGAACTCAGAATGTATTGCCAGCTCGAGGTAGACTGACACGCTGATAAATAGCAAGAGTTAGTCCCTCAAATGAAGGCCTCGGCAAATATCGGGATACTGTCTACTTAGCACATGCACCAGCATCTTAAATCTGCTGCTTTCCAATACCAAAGCACTTCAGGTGATTTACATAGCAATAATTTAAACAGCAGAGGTGCCGTGACCGGGCGTTAGCAATAAAATACAAAGATCTACCGCCCAGACTGCTGGTACCACTTGATTGCTTTTTAACAGTCATTAGTCTTGCAGGAGCCTTTTGAAAGGGCATCATTTTAAGGACAATCCTTATCTCTACTTCACAGATTTTTTTTCACGGCTGTATGAAAATGAGGGAAGATATTGACAGGTACTGTAAATGGGAGAGGTGAGGGTAATTCAACGGGAGCCGGCTGTGTCACAGATCATCCCAGGCAGCGGCGGTAATTAGTGAGGAACACTAGTCTTGCTCCGGGATGTAGCAGGGAAAACAACTGGGTTGGAAGGTTGTGCCAGACTTGGCCAATTAAAATGCTGCACAGAAGTAGATGATGGCAGGAGTGGAGGTTAAAATAGAGTCTACTCATCATTACTGGAGACACACAAAAACTGTTCAACAACTATTTCTGTCCAATACTGAGCCTGTGTAGCTGTCACATGTAAAATGAACAACTTAAAACAGCCAGCAAGGGCTGAACTAGTCATTTCTGTCTAATACTGAGCCTGTGTAGCTGTCACGTGAGAAAAACGAAACTGATGCATTATTATTGTGCATTATTGCGCAGGCACGGCCAAAGAGAACTTACTCTCTGAGACGACTCGTTACTACTAGTTCATATCAAAAGAGTCGTACAGTGAACGATACGCTCATGATCGACACATCACTGCAGGGCAGGGAAAAGCTCATGACAAAGGTTAGGGATTTTGTTGCCATCTGATGAAATAAGGCACCATCAGTGTAAGTCTGGAGTCGACTTTGATGAATAAACACCAACATAGTTTTCGTTTTTCAGCCCATAAAAATATCCTGCAGAGATTGTTGTTATCACAAACGTATTCAGGTCATGGCATAATATAATAATACATTATGATATTAATTATACAGATGAGAAAAATAAATGCAAGTGCTTCCATTCTTGACACAATGTCACAGAATTAGTATGAACGTTACATGAATCATATATAATGGCAGTCACCAAATTGTAACCCTATGAACACCTATGACATGAAATGAGGAAGTAGTTTATCTAAGAATCCCTCCAGTAGAGTTCCAGAGACTTGGAGAACCTATAGTATGTCAAGGAGCACTGAAGCTGTTCTGGTGGCCCATGAAAACGTATGGAGTTTTTAAACCCGCGTTTCTCCGGTTGCATCTGACTTTTGCTATGATTTGTTTGGGCAGATCGGAACACAGCAGGTGTGGACCAAAACAAACCCACTGAAACCCCGTGGTACAAATCCCCTTGTATGGCTTTCTTTTCACACAAAGCAATATTTAAGCTAACTAAAATACAAAAGCCACGTTAAAAACATTCAATCCAATCACTGGTCACATGTGTCTGGGAGGAACGCAAGGAAGTAAAGAAGTCCTGCCTGCCCAAATATCAAGACGGCAGCCTACTTTGTTGCAAGTGCAGGTCAGACCTTGATTCATTCTCTGGCCAGCTGCTAGCAACTGTTGACTTTGCTGATCCTCATCATAGTATGTAAAGTGCACTTGGCCATTTCACTCAAACTTGCAGAGTACGCCTTGTAATTGGGTCACATCGAATCACGTTCCCTCCATTAATGAACCACATCAGAATTCATTTGTGACTGGACCGAGATCCTCTGTCTCTGTGTGGTTATTTTGGTCCGCAGCCGAGTACAGTTGCTGTATTCAGATCTGCCCAAACAAATCAAACAAAGAGGGAAAAATGAGCCAAAGTTAGATTTAAGTGGTCTAAACAACGCAGGTTTGAAAACGCCCCTGGAGGAAGTGGTCTCGGCCATCACAAACTAATTCTGGAGTGGTTCTTAAAAAAAGTTGAAAAAGTGTTTATAGATAAAATAACAACTTCAATGTAGTGAATGAAATACCTGACAAATCAAGATACATCATCGCATTGATGCAAAACAATTATTATTGCTTACATTGCCCTCAACTCCTGTATTGAGTTGCACAACATATGGTCATCACCTTGTTCCATCTTACCTTCAAATCATATTGATACCCTCATTAAGTGTCCCCTTACATGTTGCTTCCCGAGGCAGCTAGCTAAAGCCCACAGTCACTATGAACAAAGGGATTGGAAGAAAGGGACAGAAGATGAAAGGCATTGGACAAGGCTTTGTATATTCAAAGATCTGGATCCTACTGTGACTCTTTTGGACAGATGGCAATCACTGTGTGCACAAGGTATGGATAATGTTCTTTGAAGGACCATTTCAGACTTTCCAGCTTTGGCCAAAAGAGATAGTTCTTATAATGTACAGTAGGTACGGTGTATGTGGAGTTATTCAGGGTATAGAGCGATTCACCTCAGTCTGTGGGTGGATGAGAGTCAGGCACTGATGTGGCAAGTCTTACAGAGATGGAAGTGCATCGCATGTCAAGGTGAGGTATGCATAAACAATATAATACATCTGAAATTAGATCCGTACTCCTTTTCTACTTATTACAGTCATAATTGGGGTCTGTATAGCTTTATAAAAATGTGCTATTCCGTTTGAGCCGTGTCACATGTGGGGCGATGAAAGGTTTGTGGCTGATAGCAACTTTTCACAAACTTACCCAGGATGTATTCGCAACACTCTGCGCCCACAGTGAATACGCTTCCCGTCGCAGTAATGTGCCGGAGTTTTCCTAAAGGAAATTATTTCGGCAGAACTTCTAAATATAGACCAGCATTGATCTGTTGCTGCAACATGTCTTTGGTTTGGTGGAAACTTTGATTACAAGCCAACCTCCAAGCACAAAAGAAATGTAAAACTTCTCTGTGTTAATGACATCACGGTGGTGTGGCCCATTTTCCACAGCAGTCATTAAAGTTCTGAAAATACTCTCAAGGGTGATGTAGATCAGTCAGCCAAGTCTTCTTAATGACACTTAAGGTAAACACATGCGTGATCGTCTGAGGGTGTTATGCTTATCATTATAGGGCCAATGGAAGATGAGGGCAAAATATTGACAATCAAAATTGACATATTAGCATACTTATGGAATTAATTTAGGTAGTTTATTTTGATCTCAAAGGAAGAATTCATTAATGTTTTCATTTCCAGTATTCTCGAAACCATCCTGGAAACGAGCTCTGAATCATCTGAGGAGGAAAAAAACAAAAATGTCCGCATCCTCACTCACACAATCCAAATCAGCCCTTCTGTGCACTTTCTTCCTGCACACTCCCAGGTGTGATGAGGTGCCCACAAATGCGATTTACCTGCCACTGTGTCCCTGTACCTCGCTTGTGTGGCGAGTCATTTATTAGCACACCATTATGTCATGTAGCCAAACGTATTTCATTTGTTATGTGTGCCGGGGTGACAAAGGTGGAAATGTTCTTGCTAATTTAATGCCTATTGAGACAGAAAATTGGATCTACTTCAGGGAGCCGTGATGAGTGTCGGGATGCCCGAGCTGCCAATTTCTGCCCAAGATTAATTAAAGTGAAATTTCCATGGGACTTGTGACAGTCACCCATGTCCTGTACATATTTCTTAATAATTTGAATCTCAGTCAGTCTCTGGAGAAGTAAGGGGTCTCTGGGATGTTTCAGCAGGGATTTGTTGAGGTGTGTACTGGGCGAGGGTCTGATTGTGCTTGGGGAAAAAAAAACACACACTTCGAAACATTAGAACATGACAAGAGAAGAAAAATATCTCATTTCTGCCAACAGATGACATGAATGACTTACAGTATAGCTGTTGCAGGATGAAAGACAATGAAAGACAAGAACGCTTACAGTCCAGCAGTAACCAATGTATCGAGACAGAGACCAACTTGAAGGGAGCAAAGGCTAAAACATACGGTGTTTAGCTGTAGCGGCAACTCGTGCATAACTAACAGGCAGTAACATGAAAATATGCAGCATTATTTAAAATGGTGGGACTTTGGTTACACAAAACAAGTAACAGCAACAAGCCATAACACTTTGAGAATCAGGACAGGTGTGCTCCCTTCATTCGACTGGGTGCTGCTCTGTAGTTACAGCAGTGTGTCAATTCAAACAGCAGCACTACAAAACAAAAATATGTGCCACAGTGGCCTTCAGTTCACCACACTTATTTTTTGTTGTCCATTGCGAGTATGCAATTGGCCAACACAGCACCTTTGCAGATGATGTCATGCTGTGCTGCAGCAGTAAGCTGAGCCTGGTTATTTAATATAGTGCTGAAAGGATTAGCTGATTAACTGAGTGCTCGACTGACAGAATGTAAAAAAGAGGTTTGATAACTGATTGAGGACAGAAGACTTACAGAAGTCTGCACTACTACAGCAGGTACACTAGGTCAAACTTGAACCAGGAAGTCGGTCTGTGCACTTTAATGGATGCTGGTAATCATTTTTCATCTTCTCCAAATGCATTTGGCTAACCTGCAGGTTTACTTGTATGATTCTGTGTGACCGTCTGACTGATCTTGCTTCTTGCAGCATCTGACTTCTTTTTTGCAATGTTGCCATGTACCGAGATCTAAGCCATTAACTTGGTATGCGTAAAGAAATTATTATATATAGGAATTATGACCAAACCTTTGAAAAAAAAGATTCATGTTGAGATTAGCCAGTATTATCCTCAAAACCAAAGTCTTCTGATCCTTTTTTGTGTGGTTATTGATTAGCAGTTGTATCACACACTACAGAGAACATTCAAGCATTCAACGGGAATCTACACAAATAAGTAGAGCACGCCATCTGTCTTCTTTTCTCCTTTCATCCATTCTGTAATCCATAGTCAAAGGATCAAGCTGCTGTCTTACCTTTCTAGGTAGACAGGAGCTTAAGTACCGTCACTGGATGGATTTGGCTAGACCTGAGCTGTCTGTAAAGTCTTTTTTTTTTCTTTTTCTTTTTTTTTTACTTGGTCAAAGCAAAAGAGCTCATAAGTTAAATGTAGGTTTCTGTAGGAATTAAGGGCTCTTTAAAGATGACTTACGTTAAAATAAGGTGTACACACACACACACACACACACACACACACGGATAAGACACATCTCAGAGGAAACGCAGGTAATAATGGAACAAGGGAGGGAGCTAAGAAAAGATTGGATTAAAAACCAAGATATGCAAACAGCTGCAAAAAAAACACTTCAGATTAATTACCTTCAGAGCTCAGAGTGATCAAAGAATGCAAAAGGAAAGAATTTCAGTCCTCAGATAGTGAATAAAAACATGCTGAGATTGCTACATAGCACACACATTTGTCATTAGTTTTTATGTAGATTTTTTTCTAAACCCCAAGATTGTGTTAACAAAGCAACAAGCTTAATTAAAGATTTACTTTTTTATCTGTTAAGGGAAAGTTACAGAATGAAAAAAAATCGTAGCAATGTAAGTAAGTAAGTATTGCCCTTAGGTCCCCCAAGCTTTTGCTTATTGTCAGGACTCATTGCTTTGGGTAAGAACCACTTTCTTGAAACCTGTTCCCTGGCTATGACTGTATTTAGGAAGATGAGGGGCATTAGTATGGGAGGTTCTGAATAGTCCCCAAATCCCCACTAACCCTCATCTGTCCTCATCTTATTATGAATTGTTCAAAATTCATCAGTTGTGATTTGGAAAATTCTGAAGAGTTCTTGCTCTTGATTAATTCAATTATTTGCGAGAGTATCAAACTGAACCCGGAACTTGACCTAGAATGCACTCGAAGTCTAGTTTGGAGAACACTGCCCAAGGACACGTGGCAATTTTTGTTCTGCACTGAGACAAATGATTTCAATAGCAGACCATTCCTTGTTGCACAGTAAGTGCAGTCTACAAATTTTATAACATCCCATAACCATTTCTGAACACCCGACAGTTCCTCTATTTCCCGTGTGAAGGAAAACCACGCAGATGCATGTGCATAAATAATGATTTTAGTTTTTTAGCATATTTAAGAGAAACAAATGTTTACAATTTTAAATGATGTTGACAATATCAGACTTGAAGAGAAAGAATAAAGACTGGTAACAAAACCTGTGTGCAAGACACACAACTGCGGTGCAGTGGTGATAATTCATCGCACCTTGGGATCCTCTATTTATGTATTATGGTTCTTAGGGAAATACTGAACAGTGCCTTGGCCATTCGTAGAGACAGAGCAGCCTTCATGCTGAATTCAAGCAACAAAGACACAGAACAGGGCAGGTCGACATTCTTCTGGGAGGGCTGCAGATTGAACGCACCTTGACACCGGAGCAACTTGCAAGTTTTTAAAAGAGACTGTTCACTGCCTTCAACAAAGGCTTGTTCTTGTTCTTTTTAGAGAGGTGTTCGTGCACGCACAGAAAACACACATACAGCACGTGGCAATATACGCAGATGGTCCCAGTGACACAAAAACAGACACGCAGGCACACCCACTGCCATTTGAGTAAGACACAATTCCCTGTCTGTTCCTCATATTTGGGCCGCTTACATAACCAACCGTTGTGAATTATGTAATGCCCCCCATTATTAATTTTTAAATGCATCTCTCTTTGAAGCAACTGTAATTGTGCATTTATATGTTTTGTGCCTCGTCTCGGAGGTATTGACGCTCTCTGACGTCAGTTCAGTGGAACAATAAGTCTCCAAAGCAGAGCGCAATTTTTCCTTTCATTGTTATGTGGCTCAAGAACACAGGTTCTCTCAAATTAAAACTAAAACAGGAAATGTTTCATGCTGTCACAGGGAATTAAAAATGTGACATGCTGCTTTTTTCAGCACTCAGAAAGTTTCACAGAAAAATCTTGCGGCAGAGTGAGCAGACTAAAGTGTGTTGACTCCGTGGCAGATGTCACAAAGCTTTGACAGCTGGTGTTAAGCTTTGTGTTTTTTGGTAGCACTACATTGAAGGCTTTAGCACCACAGAGCAGGTGAGCTAATTTACACAACAGCGAGGTTTAGTCAATAACGCTCCTCTGATGCTAGCTGCTGTGCTTTGACATTGCGTCGCCGCCAAATTAGCCTACACCTCTGAAAATGTTCAATGAACAAAAACATTTGCACAGCCCGGGGTCCTTTGCAAAGCCATCATCATAACACTAAAACTTTTTATTCACAGTTGCATTCTTATTTAAAGTATTCAGTGAGGTGCAGTGACACTTAACAATACTCACAATTAGAGCAAATAACCCTCTATTAGATATTATGATTAAAGTAAGATTTATACATAACATCCAAAGGAGAAGTAAAGAGAGATCGTTGCTAACCAGGTCGCTGGTCTACAAGAGATTTTGATTAGAAATGTTTCTTTTTATAAGGTATAATAGATGTACTGTAGCTCTGACAATGAGACTGCCTGTTTGAAAATATGTGCAACAGTATACCTAGGGTGAAATGTCATGTGGGACTCAAACACACATCACTTCATAATACCAAAACCTATTTTAAATGAAAAAGAAACCCCACTCTGTTCTGAACAACATAAATGAGACAAAATTGCACTTTTCTGCTAACAGACAGGAAATAATGTACTGAAAACGTTTGCAAAGGTGACCATTGAGTCCTGATGAAGCAATCAACAGCGAGTTCAAACTGTCTATGTGAGAAATTAAGACTCCTGAGTTTAGCAGTCAGCAGCAGGCTTGCATGTCTGACTTCTGTGGTATTTGTTATCACACCGTCAACAAATGGCAAACAAAAGGGGGTCTGACAAAAACGCCCCCCGGCTACGGCGAGTTAAAACCCTCGATTATACAATCCAATCTCACAGTGCACTATGACATGCCCGTTTTCCCCACAGGGATCATGAAAGTTTCATCAGCGATGGCACAAAGACAGCCTAAATACATTTTTCATCATCATTCGCCATTCATCATTCATGCTAATCATGCTGAAGTCAGAAGCCTTACAATTCACTAATGTATACAAACATGAATCCAGTGGCTCTGCCTGGCTGCTCAGCATTCCAGGAGGTGCATTGTAAATGCTTGATGATTAACCGCCCTCCCCAAAGTGCAGTCTGCGTTTAAGTAACTGTAACGTTTAAAAGGAGGAAGCCTGGCTTTTTCCTTACACAGATTCCTCCACCATTGATCAGAAATGTGCCCGTTATTGTGAGATACCCTTAGGCCTAATTAAATATTAAACCTTTTATTTGCTCCCACGAAGGTATTTGTAAATACATTTCATGCCAGGGAAAGCATCAAAGATTCCAAATTCCCCTCCTGACACAAAGGTGCGGTTATTGCTGCTCAACCCCCCCCCTCACCCAAACCATTTAGGCACATTTAGAATGATGAAAGAGAAAGGAAATCGCTGGCGATGGCTTCCAGGGGAATGGATAGTATGTACATCTCAGTCTGTGAGAAATTATGTTCCAGACTTCTATGAGGTTATAAAATGAGGTTATAAAACAATGCAATGGACATGGTTCCCTCACAGTTTACAGTTATTGTAATTCTGATAATCAGATAAAAGGAAGTTGATGTTTTAATGAAGCTGGAAAATACATGCTGCTAGTTTAGTGGCTCACACAAATTGCAGCTGGATGGTGCACGTTGTTTTACTGCCTCGTGTCTCGGAGTAATCACAGTGGTGAGCAGAGCAGTGGAGAACCACCCTCTCGTGCAGGACGCTAACACAGAGAGAGCAGTCAGTCAGTCATAAACAACAGGTGACAGTACATTCGGCATGTCTGTCCTGGCAAGGCGCCTTTAATTGATGGCCCAGCCCGACTTGAGTGGATAAATCAGGAAGTCCATCATCAATAGAACCGCCAGCTATCAAGTCATAACCCCAACCAAAATAAATGGAGGGGAGCATGGTATAAAACATATATTGGCCTTCACTTGCTTGGTATATCCATAATTCACAGGCATAAATTATACTGCCTCATTGCTGAGTCTGGCTGTCCCTTTTCATTTACAGGCAGGGAGCTGAAGTGAGTCAGCTGGGCCATTGTCACACACACACACGAAGTTCACCTAACCAGGCAGTAGATGGAGCCCCTCGCATTGGATTCATCTGCAGAGTGAGCCCCGCTTTTACCGGAAACATTACATCAGTGATTTATTTTCCCCTCTAGCTCTGTATCATCACCATTACATGCCATTTATGTCATTAAGGTTGGTGCGTGTGTTTGTGTGCCTCTGTACGTGTGCGTCCTGCTTCAGGTTTGCACACGGGGGAGCAAAAAATAGCACAAGGCTGCCGTGAAAAGAGAGATTACTTTCAAAATGCTTAAATATCTTTAGATGCACTGCAACATGTGGGTCATACTAGGTTGCATGTCAATTAGTTGTGTTTGTCAACCCCAATTTATACTGTAGTTGTCCATCAGATCCCCTCAGGTTAGTTAGTTTCAACTTGTGACAGCTGTCCCTCTTGGTTGATGCAATTTGCCTGCGTCTGGGGCATATGTTGTCATGATTTTACTGACTGTTTCCCTTGACATATTATATAATTCTACTCTTTTTAACTGATGCACCAGTGATTTGGGCACAGATAATTTGGACTCAAAACCCACATACTGAAACTCTGTGCACGTTACTTGACCCCTGTTGGGTAGACAAAGTTGTTAATTCACATCCGTCCCAATGATTACACACTTCTCCCGCTGTATTTAATTAACTAGAATGTTTTTCCACATTTTTCCAGTGCATCTATATTTATTAACTTGTAATCCCAAACCTTGCCAGGAAGGGCAGGAATTGATCCCCGCTGTACTGCAATAATGATGGAGCACTGGTGCTTCGATGTTTGTTAGCCTGAGGAACACCATGGGAGATGAACATGATGGGAGATGACATTTAAGAAAAAAAAAAAAAAAAAAGGAAGCAGTAGAAGAAGAAGCAGTGTGGAAAGCTTCTGGCTTGTAAGGGGCATGGACGGCACTTCTCAGCGCTGATTACTGCCACAGCTGAGGGAACCTGTGGGTGTGAGGGGAACCCGTTGGCATTTTCAGCTTTCTTTAACAAAGCCTGGATAGAATGGGCTCGCAGCTTGTCACATGCTGGGGAAAATGTTGCGAGCAAACAAACAACGAGCAAACAACCGGAGCTACTACGGCTGCGCATGTGGCTCGGCCAAAGATGTTCTGTCCTAAATGTCCTTACAATTGCATAAAACTTCCTATTCACTGTCACATCCAAACAGTTGGACACACATGCACACCCACACACAAGCATCCGCGCAGCAGTAGAGCCAGGCCAGATTGCTGTGGCTGAAGATACGTGGTGGAATCATCAATCACAAGAGCCTCCCTCTGGTCAAATCAGGTTTGTCCTGGTGTGAACAGAGCGCACTGCCAACCGAGCAAAGACAGGCCCTCGCTGGCTAGGCCATGCCGGGCTTTTCACGACACGCAGAGGCATATCAGTCTTGTGGCAGATGGATGGACGGACGATGATTAGGACGAGGCGTGGCTTTGTGGGACGCAGCTTCCACTGGTGACTGATTCCTCGGTTCTTCAGTCCACCCTCCGGCACGATGAAAAACAGCTGGAGGGATGGAGAGCACATTGTTCAACCCGCATCTGTTCTCTGCAAACTTCCCCTCTGAAGGAAGACTGGCTTTTGCCTCAACATCTTGGACAGCAGAGTTGTGGCGCTTGATGGTGAAAGTGACCATGGGCAGTTGAAGTACTGCTAAATATTATCCAGGTCCAGGTTAAATCATTAAAAATATGAGGATGCACTTAAAAGCACCTTTAGATTCCGCAAACTCAATCTACAGCCACATTCAAACAAGCCTTGAGCAACAAAGCTGCTCTAGCTTCTGTTCATGAAAATGCAGCGGATATTGCTGCTTTCCACAGGAGCTGCAGATAAGTTGTAGTACTCCCATGCTGTTTCCATGTTACCAATTCCTCTCTGCATTCTGCTATTTGTCAAGGTCAACTATTTCATCGGTGTGGAAAAGAAATCTGGACTGTTTGAGCAGCAAGATTCGGGGAAATGAGAAAGCTGAAGTGCAGCTCACAATTGTAATTGGTCTCCTGGCATCTTCACATGGGGCTTGATTAACATGCCTTTGAAGCATTCCAGGCACATTTTCCCACAGAACAAAGACACAGCAGATAATGATGATCAGAAATTTTTGAATTTCTACCAGTTATTGACGGACAAGGTATTCAAATGTCTCAGACATCCCTCTTTGATGTGAATTGATGGATACGCTCAGTCCCTTAAAGGTGCAGTTATCTTCAAGAAGCCAGACAGGATTAAAAAGGAAATGGTAGTATTTGGGGTGAGCAATAGTAACATTAATATTAAGGCTTTGTCAAGCAAGGACAGAGAGCCTTTAATGCCTGCCTTTGCTTAAACCAATCACTGACTGGCTGGAGTCTTTGAATATACACCAATGAGTCTTGATTGATGCTAGACTGCAGTACTGCTACTGTATGACATACTTGATCATTTATTTATTGCCTTTACTAGTGAATTCTTGTCAGGGTCACTGGAGGCAAAAGTCTACCACAGCATGTTCTCATTCTAAAAAGCAAGGAAAGAGAAACTATCCTACGCAGAAATAAGTCGTTTGTTCAAACACTTAAAATGACCTGTATGTTTATGTGTTCTGTGACGGGGGCTGAGTGGATGGTTAGACGAAGTGTGTGACTTTGACCAACATTCACATTCATACCTACCAGCAGTCAACATTGGTTTCTTATCCTGATTTTGATCGTATCCTCATCTATATATAAAAAAAGAAAATCAAAGTCATGTAGTAACTTTTATAAAAAAAAATAAAATAAAAAAAATGCATTCAATCACAGAAGGCTGGAGAGCATGAAAGCTTGTTTCAGCTTCACAGGGTCACACAGCTACACACATTTGCACTTAGGAGGTGCCTGATTCAACCACAGTGCTCTAATGTTGGACACTGTGCAGCTCCGCTGGAACAGTTGGGGGGTTGAGTATCTCGCTTGATGGCATTTTTACGCTAGCTGTTGGGGGAGGCCATTGATTTTTTCCATCCAGAGGTTTAGAAATACCACACAAATGTTTAATGTACTGTTTAATCCATTATTTTCACTTTGTTTTATGAGTCATCAAAGGAGGGCTTCAGTCAACTGTGGAGCAAACCGGTCATTGTGTATTTCTTTGCAAATAAGTTCCCCTTCTTCTTTCTTCAATAGTCTGTCTTGGTTCATCCATCTTTCACTGAACTAAATGTCATCTAATACCTTGGGTGGTAGATGCCCTACGCAAAGTGGCTGTGATTAGAGCATAAATAATTATCTGATCTTACACTTGCTGTTGGGTTATTTTCAAAAATGAAATGGACTTATCCCAGAGAGTAGTTCAATGGATTGTGCTACACAGAGAACATCCACCATAAACACAATTCACTGTGATTACGGACTGCTCCACCAGTTGATATAACATAAAACAAATATCTAAAGGTAAAACACGCTTATCTGTGTTATTACCACAAACCTCAAGCTGTCAAAAAATCTGTAAAAATCAGTTGGGGTAGTCTTTTTGTCTTTACAAAGCCATGCTCTTTTAACTCACTGTCAATGAAACACCTGCAAAATTTGCCTCAGTCATGTCTGTTGTTGATATCGGTATTCGTGTTCATGTTCAAGTTCAAACAAGACAAGTATATGCTAATTCGGTTCTGGGGTGGATTTTCCATTTGACTCACCATATTATATAACTATGCTATTAAAGCATTGCTTTGAAACTGAAAAGTAAATTGAAGAGAGAGGGATCTGAAGAGCCACATCGACAATTCATGTTAGTCATATTATATTTGGAGAAAGAGATGCTAAAATCAACCAAATAAACCTGGTATACGTCAACATTTCCTGTGCCAAAACAGGCCATTCTCCTTAATGCACTGTTGATGTCATACCACATTTCCATTACAACAAAGGTAGCTTTTGAGTTCATTCTTTTTTAATGTGAAAGACGGGGGACTTACTCCCCTTTGTGGCATAGAAAGTAAAGATCAATCACTGCTACCTCTCATGCTCTCCTCCCTTAATTGCTAAATAGGTCTATATAATATTCCAAAAAGCATAAATATAACTTTGAGTGCCTGCTGGAAATATGATAAGTTTTAGCAACTAAACACTCAGATGTAACTTGATCACATCATTAAAACCGATTTACTGTAAGTAAAAGTTTTTAAAATCTTCACCTTCTTTCAAAACACTTCGAATCAGATCAAGGCAGAAAACAAGGTTAATGCCTCTTTGAGCATCATCCAGTTTAAGCCAGTTCTGTTTTGATCCAAACTCTCTCACAGTATATATCCTTGGGAGTACAAGTACTCTTCCTCTGCATGCATATTCAAACAGAATGGAGAAGAAAGAGGGTAAACAATTAAAGAGACACTGTGCATACTTTTGAATCTGGAGCACTACACTGTTGGTAGAGTGGAATTAATGTAATGCCATATGATACTCTGGTGAACTATACTGGAGTTGCATATGAAATGCACAAATACAGATGAGCACATGATGGGATCCACATTGTGCCGAGCATCCTTAACAAATGCTTTGTCCTTCACCTTTTTGGGAAACAGCTTACATTATGTTAAAGAATGTATAACCACGCTTACATTGGAATAAATGAACCTTTTATTTCGTGGCTGAGTCAGCACAAGTGCTTCGTTTTGCATTACTTTCACATTGCTTTCAATATTTCTCTAAATTAATGTGCGGCTAAGCTGATTATGTCATGACAAACTGCCACTCCTGGCTGCAGGTCATTAGCTTCACTGTCTAGGACAGGGATGTCAAAGTCAAATACCACAGAGGGCCAAAAAAACAAATTTCCCACAAGCCAAGGGCCGGACTGATTCAATGTTTATTAAAACATTTTCAAATGATTGCAAATCGCCTATTTAACCAAGACGTAA